>CM031938.1:28820105-29101312 GCA_018703725.1 Brassica juncea | reverse complement strand
TTGTTTATTCCATACCCGAGGATCAGACAATCTGAAATATCTTGGTTAGCCGCTATAAAAGTTACACCTCGGGGCCGAATATTGACTGATGAACAGCCGCCTTTACAAGAAGATGCCGTAAATGAAGTAGAAGTACCTGAGCAAGCTGCAGATGATATCTTACTTGTTGATCTGGATAACCAGGGATATGAAGAACTTCTAGACGATGCAACGGACGAAGCCAACGAAGATGAATTTGAAGAAAATGATGATGTGGATGAAGTTTCTGATGAGAGTGATCGAGTTTCATTATGTTACAGCGTTTATGTTTTATTATATTGTCAAACTCATTGTATTGCATTACAAATAATATATAACTTATCATCATGTCTGCTCAGTTATGAACTTAATATAAAAAAAATCATTAATTTTTTTTAATCTTTGTACTTTTGAGGTTAGAAGTGTATATAACTTATGATGTTTGCGGTTTTGGGGTTTAGGGGTTGGGGTTTGGGGTTTCGATTTTAGGGTATAAAGAGCGGTCGACGCTAATTAGTCGTAACAAGCCTGTAGTCCCGAGGGGTAGTCGTAAATTAACATCCAGAGTACGACTAAGTTAGAGGATTGGTCCCAAATTAGTCGTCAATTACATCTAATTTACGACTACACTGCTGAACTGGTCCCCACTTGGTCGTAAATTAACAACTCATTTTCAACTAAACTGCTCGAATAGTCCTTAATTGGTCGTAAAGTGTTTCGAAATTTTCTATAAATACACACCAATTTCATTCTCAATTCACAGAAAAAAATTTATAAATCTTTGAAACAGATTTTTAAATATATCTCCCATAATGATTTGTCAGACGTCTGAGGATTCCTCCGTAGAAACTGAATTTTCAGTTTCTGCGGTTAAATCCTCAGCATCTGATAAATCTTTTGGGAGTTATATTTGCGAATTGTTAAGAGAGATTTTTCCAAGATTTAGGGAGAAATCTCTTTCAAATTTTTCGTATTACAACGGTAGTCCCTAATTGGTTTGTAACAGCCTTCGTCCCACATTAGTCGTAATTTACCTACTCCATTACGACCACAAGTCGTAAATTGGTCGTAAAAAAAAATTAGATCCTAATTGGTCGTAAGAGAGGTTGGTCTCTCATTGGTCATAAGTTTACAACCCAATTACGATCAATAGTATCTCATCGGTCGCAACTTTACAACCCAATACGACCAACACTAAAACTCTATATATAGTCGACCTCGCCGAGGCCATTTGGTTGCTCACTCCCTTCTCTCTAACAACTTCTATGCTTCTCTCTAGGTACGTTTTTTTATAGTTTTACGTGGTTAGTTAGGTGATTAGATTAGGTTTAGAATTAGTTTAGTATGAAATTAGTTAAGTATGAAAGTAGATTAGGATGAAATTAGAATAGTTTTAGATTATTTTTATTTAATAAATTTAAATTAATTGTTTATAACCATTCATGTTTTTTTTAATAATTTTTTCAGATTGACGATATTGCTATGGCTGGCGGTAGAAGGAGACTTAGGAACCGTGCGCCTAGAAACTCTTACGGGAGTACTTTTCTTGGTCAGCTGGATTCATCCGACATCGACCGATACCGATATCCACACATCGATCGATACTGAGCCACAGAACATTGTCGCGACACTGATACTCATGCGAGACGATGAAGGTAACCTGCGTGACCAAGAAGGTCACCTGTGTAATGCAGTAGGTCAGAGAATTAATGATCAGGTGGCTGCAATCCCTGATCCAGAAGCTGAGGCTGCTGCAGCCACTGCTTAAGCTGCAGAAGAAGTGAACAGAAACAGATCAATGGCTGACTACAACCGTCCAGATCAATACTACGCCAACAGATCTGCTATCCGTCCTCCAGATATATAGAGGGCTGATTTTGAGGTGAAGCCTCAGTACTACACACTTGTAGGACAGACACCCTACAGTGGATCATCCAGTGAGCATCCTATGGACCATCTAGAGAGGTACGAGGATCTCACATCTGCTATCAAAGCTAATGGAGTCCCAACTGACCACCTACTTTGCAAGCTCTTCAAATACTCTCTTACTGGAGAAGCTTTGCAATGGCTTAAGCAACTACTACCAGGATCTCTTACATCCTGGGAGGATATCAAGAATGCTTTCTTTATTAATTTCTTTGATGAGGCACGAGCAGAAGAGTTGAGAAGCAAGATTGCTACATTCATGCAGAAGCCTGCAGAGCCTTTCAGACATTGTAGGGTTCGTTCAAGTCTTATCAGAGAGATTGTCCACACCACGGATTCAATGAAGTGCAGCTACTCAGCACTTTCTTCAGAGGTTTAGATCTGGCCTATCAGACAACACTAAACACAGCTAGTGAAGGAAACTCCAACACCAGGAATCCAAGAGAGGCTGTGAGACTTATTGAGAACTTGACAACTAGCAACAGCCCCAAGAACACTGATTATGAGAGAAGGAAATTGGCCAATGCTCTTGAGAAGGAGCAGTTGGACGATGTGAGAACCAAATTGGACAGTGTCAACAAGCTTCTAAGGAAACAGATTAGGTTTGTAGAAAATGTAGAAGCTATAGAGACTGATGAGGAAAGATATGAAGAAGAAGTGAATTCTATGGCAACAGTTAGAGGAGCAACTACAATCAGAATACACAATATTAGAAACCCTTCAGCAACAGCAACTACAACAACAACAAGAATCTCAACAATTCTTTCTACCAGAGTCCGCCACCACCTACTCAGGAGAGCAAGATTGAAGCAATGCTTGATTCCGTTCTAGAGGGTCAGCAGAGGCTTACTGTGGATTTCAATGGAAAGATAGATGCTTCTTATAATAGCCTGACTGTGAAGTTTGATACCTTGAGCGCTCATGTGAAGAAGCTAGAGACAGATGTAATTCAAACAGCAGAAGCTATTCAGAGGCAAGAAGCCTTAATAAAAGGTAGAGAGGAAGATCTCATCAGACACCACATCAATGCCATCACAGTATATGATTTCTGGCAAGTGGATGAGCATGAGAAGCATCAAGAAGGAGACTTTGAAGTTGAGAGCTCCATGACTATCGGCAGTTCTCACTGGTGTCGACCGATGCCAGACGATGATCATCGACCAACATGGGAAGAAGATTATCGATCGATGTTCGAGATACCACATCGATCGACAGAGTCTACAGAGTAAACTGCTTCGAACATACCAGTCTGGATTATGACACACGCAGAGTTCGCAGCAAGGCATCCAAACCCACTCCACCCTTTCATCGATCGATCCCACGAAGATGACATCGATCGCCCAGGCCAACCAGACATCGATCGACATGCTACACCCAACATCGATCGACATACAACCATTAAACCACGAGTGCAACTACCAAGGATAGATGCAATCCAATTATATGCACCTAGAGGCCGACCCAAACCTACAAATAACCCACCAGAAGAAGCTGAAGATACATCAGAGCCTATGGAGATAGAAAAGGAAAGTACAAAGAGAACCCTAAGAAAAATGAAAGAGAAGATTCCTAAGCACTTTAAAAGGGAAGCTAATGCAAAGGAGTTGGAAAACTTCAAGAAAAGAGTTCTAAATATTCCAGCAGAGAAACCCTTTGAGGAGGCATACTTCACACACAGATTGTGGATGTTCTTGAGAGAGACAATAGTAACAGAGGCTGACATTGAGAAGATGTTCAATCAAATCAGAGAGGATATGAAGAAGATCACATTGAAGAAGAAGAGTGAGCCTGGAGAGTTCATTATCTCATGCCTAGTGCAAGGCATTGAATTCTCACATGCACTATGTGACACACTATGTGACACAGGAGCATCAGTCAGCATCCTACCAAAGGTTATGGCAGACCAATTAGGTCTAAAGGTAGAACCTTCCAAGGAATCATTCTACTTTGTAGATTGTTCTAGAAGAAATTCATTGGGAATCATCAGAGATCTTAAGGTACAGATTGGTAATACCCTAGTTCCAGTTGACTTTCATGTCCTAGACATCAAGTTACATTGAAATTCTTCTCTACTACTTGGAAGAGCATTCCTAGCTACTGTGGAAGCCGTCTGCAATTTGCAAAGAAGCCAGATGTGTTTGACACTGATCGACCCAGAGATTCACTATGATCCAGTCAAAGTTGTCAAGCCAAAGATGTCCTGCAAACATCCTCCAGATGAAGCAAAACTCGTAGCAACATGAAACTGTGCAGATGAATACGAGACATAGTACTCGGAATTGATCGGCACCAATACATAAACATCGATCGATCCTACTCACCCAACATCAATCGACCAGTCAACCATCACATAAATCGATACAAGCAACATTTTTCACTCCACATCGATTGATAGTACACCTATGTACGAAGTTGATCACTTTCCAGGTGATTACTTAGATGGGAGTTGGGAACCAGACTACTACCAGCCTACATAGGCAGTGGAGACACAAGAAGAAGAGTATGATGAGGATTACATAAGGGAAAGAGATATTGAATACTCATTTTCATTCGCATAGAAGAAGAGTATGATGAGGACTACAACAGGAACATACCATATTCATATATCTGCAGAGAAGATGAGGTATACCACCCTCCAATGGAGACAAGAGATGATGAGTATGATGAAGACTTTTGGGAAGAAAGAGAAATTGAGTACCCTTTGGTTAATAGAGATGCAGTGCCTATCCAACAAGACCATCAGCCTACAAGGATTAAAACAGTCTCAACCCGATCCCAAGATCAAACACAAGGAAATCGATCGACACCAGCATATACACATCGATCGATATGACAGTTTCAAGGACGCGAGATGATTGGCCAGCATACTGCTATCCAATATTTTCCCTAGAAGCTACTACACCTTCCCAACATGTGGAAGAATTGAATGAGAATCGCAAGGAGACACCAGCTACAGACCACCAAGGAGTTCTCACTAGAAATGGATCCAAATCACATGGAACCATGCTACACAAATCGATCGACGCAACAACGTCAAAATCGATCGATACCAGTCCAAGACGAGGGCAGAAAGAAGAAGAATCGATCGACGTATGTCAAGACGTATCGATCGATATGAGTCAGACTGACTTTGAGAAAAATGGAAATCTCAAATTTGGAAATTTGGTTGATGATTACTACTATAAAAGGAGCCACGGGGTAGAAGCAGTTTCACAAACCCTAGAAGCAGACAAGATGCATCAGAAACCTTCCAACTGTCAGCCACATGGAGAAGAATCCAGTTGCAATCTTCACCATCAGCTACACAACGCGACATCGATCGACGAGCATTCTAATGCATCGATCGATACACAACCCTTACCATTCGATTTACATAATGATAATAAGTTAGATTCTGGATATCTAACCCCTGATGAGTTTGGTATTTTCAGAGATCCAGAAGGCAATGCAAGAGTTATGGATGGCCGTCTCCTACAAGTATCCAAAGAAGACATCCCAGAGATTCTTGCTATGGCTAATGGACAAGACAACCTATTCACTCAAGCTACACCTCCAGATCCAAATCCCTACACCATTCAATATGATTCAATGAATGATTTCAAGTGCAAACTTGATAGTGTCTACCATCCACTCAATGACAAGATTACATGGTTGACCAAGACCATGGAGGAGCTTGCAGATGATATCACCAACATGAGGCAGAAACCACAAGGAGCTTCAGCATGGAAGCCCTGGAAACCTTCGACATCGACCGATGACCGATGGATACCATCGACTGATGCAGCTTACCAAATATCGATCGACACCAACTTCATGAAAACGATCGATACGCGCTTTACAAGACTGGAAGAGAAGTTGTGTTCTTATGAAGAACGATTTGGTAGTTCCTACTACCCAATGAGTGATGATATGAATGCACTCGAAGCACGAATGGATGCTTTACAGCAGGAGATGGACACGATTCAGAATCAGCTTGATTTTAAACAGAGGCCATCTCCATCGACTGACATGCCTGCCAGCACATCGATCAATCCTGATCAAGCACTAGCAGAGAACCAGCAAAAATCGATTGACAATGACAACAGCACATTGATCTACACCTACCTTCAAGAACAATACAGTTCCATGAAAGAGGAGCTACTCAAAACCATCAAGACAGAGAACAAATGGGAAGAACAAGCCTTACAGGAGAATCTTGATGTGTTCCATTGCCACCTCACCACAAACCTTAATTGGATAGCCAAGAGCTTTGAATTAATGCAAAGAAAATTGCATTTACTCAGAAACAAGCAGAGGAGGCTACAATCGATCGACACAGCTAACAACACGTCGATCGATATGACTAGAAGCACGCACAATGGATGGAATACAGAATTCCACTACAAACCCAAGTATGGAGCTAGAGCTTATGATACTTATCAGAGAAAGAAGAGAAGCTGGTCAGACACAACAGAAAATCCAGACACTAAAAGAAGAAAAGCTACCTATACCAAGAAAGAAGTTCACAAGATGATAGCTGAGATCTGTGAAACCTTAGATTATTCAGAGAATGAATACTACAGGAAGTTTGAAGAGATCTACTTCCCCTTCGACAACAGCATTGCTACTCTGCATTCACGAACAGAGGGGAAAGACAAGGAGATCAAGGCTATTCAGAGACAACTTGCAACTCGCCCTTCACCCTACACATCGACCGATATGCCACCACATGCATCGATCGGCGAGGGCACTATGACATCGATCGATCCTAATGCAACAGCATCGATCGATACTGATACACCATCAATCCGATAGGAAGCCATCACAGACAGATTGGGTGTGCTATCTCCAATACATGAAGAACTGTCAGAGCCATCAAAGAACAGTTATGATAAGCTTGAACAGCAGCAGTTCAACATTGAGAACTTTGAGAGGAGGCTACATTTGCTGAAAGATGAGTTAGAGAATATGAAAAAGAGATTGACCAGGTCAGATGATGCCACAAGAAGCTTCACTGCAATTCAGTCCACAGCAAAAGAGGATGTTTGCACACCAGCAAACAACTTCTTCAACACCAACTAAGCCATTCAACCTCCAAAGTCAAGCTAAATGACTATAACAAAGCGCTGAGTGGGAGGCAACCCACTATTAGGTAATCTCATTTATTTCATGCATTACTAGTATTTATTTTCGTTTTTATTCAAAAAAAAGATCCGAGTAGACGTTTGCCATCTCTATCGACCGACGCGACCCAGTCAGCATCAATCGACGACACTACACCCGCCACGATCGACACGCTTTCTTCTACATCGATCGATATGGTATCGGTCAGGTATAACGTTTTAACTTGTTCAATTTTGTATTTATACTATAGTTTTTTTTATAAACTCCGACTGTTTTACACTGGGGACAGTGTAATTTAAATCTGGGAGGATTACTAATGATCATCTATTATTTTTTCTACTATTTTGAGTCTTATTTAAATTTTTTTGTGTCAAGAAGGGGACAATGATCTTATCTAGTTTATTACTTGTCATTTAACCACTTTCTAGACCAGTCTTAGATTCACTGACTGCAGAAGTACTAAAGATACTAAAGTGGATCAGCCTGTCTCCTATGTTTGCACTGTGGGAACCGAAATTCGCACTGTCAATTTTTGATGAATGATTATGGAGGAAAACCGAGTTAACCCGATCTTCCTTGAAGGTCCGAATTCTCTGCGTAATCACTTTTAGAATTGATAAAAAATAGGTGGCAAGATAAAAGATGAATGGTCGCTCAGAGGCGTTTTATTAGTTAAAAGTAAGAATACAAGATTTCTCCGAGAGGAGTAGAGATATGCTAACTATCGGAACAACAGAACAAGAGGCGGCCAAGACGTCCTAAGCCTTGCCGTACTAGTCTAACCACCTAAGTCCTAAGTTCTCAAAGCTAGCAGGAGTTCTCTAAGTCTAAAATCTCGGATCCTCTTCTCTTCTGCTCCAGCCCTCCTTATATAGTCACTTTAGGTCGGTGGTCCGTTTAACCTTTTGCCTTTGGGCCCAAGTTTATCTCTTTAGGAAATATTCCATTTTCCGTCGATCTTCGTAGTTATCCTCGAGCATTGACATTTATCTGCGAAAACTTAACATTTATCCTACTTTAATAAGTTATGATAAACTGTCATAGCTCTTACTGGGCTTGGGTCTCCAAAATCGTAAGTGAGCCCGTGGGCAAGTTTCAAGCCCTCGAACGTTCGTACGATTTCTCGGAAAGATTATCTTCTCCGCAAAATAAATCGTATAGCCTAAGGAATCGATGTTCGAGTTGATCGTCCCTGTTTTACACGATACATTTTGCGGAAGAACCAACCTTCCTAGCACTAGTTGCAACGCTTCGAGGATAACTCCAATCGAGTTGAACCGAGGAACGTTAGGTCAGTAGCTAAGGTGCTATGACTTCACGGAAGCCACAAGGTACGATCTAAATCGGACGAGCTGGGAACAGACTGGATGTACTGGAGCCCGGGGCCAGCACGGGCGAGCTGGCGCCCGGTGCCTGGGCCCAGCACGAGTGAGCTAGCGCCCGGCGCCCGGTGCCCAGGGCCAGTGCGGGTGAGCTGGCGCCCGGTGCCCGGGGCCAGCACGGGCGAGCAAGCGCCCGGCGCCCGGGCGAGCTGGCGCCCGGCGCCTGGCACCCGGGGCCAGCACGGGCGAGCCAGCGCCCGGGGCCAGCATGGGCGAGCCGGCGCCTGGCGCCCGGTGCTAGCACGGGCGAGCCGGCGCCCGGCACCCGGGGCCAGCACTGGCGAGCCGGCGCCCGGGGCCAGCATGGGCGAGCCGGCGCCCGGCGCCTGGTGCCAGCACGGGCGAGCCGGCGCCCGGCACCCGGTGCCAGCACGGGCGAGCCGGCGCCCGGCACCCGGTGCCAGCACGGGCGAGCCGGCGCCCGGCACCCGGTGCCAGCACAGGCGAGCCAGCGCCCGGCGCCCGGTGCCAGCTTGGGCGAGCCGGCGCCCGGCGCCCGGGACCTTGGTCGTGCCTGTTCTTTTCTGTTCTTTTATGATCCAACTTTTCGGAAAGTCCGTAGACAGGAAATGATCTTAGCCGTTGATTTCGAGATAACCGTTTTCGACCCCAACAGTTAGGCCCCCAGCCCGTAAGAATCGGAGACGATTTTGCGGGCGAGTGACTTAAGTTTGAAAATCGAAATTTTTGGCTAAGAATATTTTTATTGCGAAAATCCCCACATCCTTATAAGTAGTAGCTCATCACTTCTCATTCTTCACACACTCCTCCTTTTCTCAACTTCTTCCTCTTTTGCTCTCACAAAGAAGATGTCTTCCTCTCAAGTTGAAAAGAAAGATTCCGACGTCGAGATGGGTGAGGCCAGTCAGGCTTCGCCGGTTTTAGCTGTTCATGAAGCCACTCCGTCTCTCATTGCTGGGTTTGACTCTTTCAAGGAAAGACTGTCGCGGCGCAGCGCTGCGAAAGGCTCGAACCGAGTGAGAACCAAAGCGCCTAGTGTTCCTTCTTCGCCTGTGCCTTCGTCCCCAATCCCTTGTTCTGAGGTTCCACCTGATGCTCCCTTGCCCGTGGGAAGGGAAGTCGTCCCCGAGCAGATTCCCGATGTTCAGGATCGTCCCTTAGGTTCCTCTACCGCTCCGATCATAATTTCTGGTCGGGAGGACGTGGTCGAGTCCACGCCTCCGGCTTCGAGGATCGTTTTGGGACTCCCAACACCCAGTGCTGCACCATTACCCAAGGGGCGTTCGAGGGCCTGTTCCGCAACTGGGGCGACGAAGAGAAAGAGGTGCGCTAAGAGCGAAGCGGGCGAGCCTTCGGGATTGTTGTCGCAACATCGTTCCAAGGTTTTGATTTTGATTTATCCGTAATTCTTCTTTTCTTTCTTTTTGCGATGATCCTTACCCTTTATTTTGCGGACAGTTTGTGTCGCTGATCGATGGGATGCTTGGTGAATGCGGATCGGAGGTTGCGCGTTTGTCGAAGGAGTTGGAGTCGTCGCAGGAAGCGTTGAAGCGTACCGAGGCTGAATTGCAGACCGTCGAATCGGCGACCTCCAACGCGACCTCGGGAAGACCGCGAGTACGTTGCTCAAAATGAAGAAAGGATAGAAACACAAATTCACGGAAGTCCGTCGTCTCCAACAAACGATCCAGAACTACGAAGAGATGAGTGCTCGCAAGTCAACAGAGACCGTTGATCCCCGCGGCGACTTCTTTGCTCGTTTGACGAGGATGGCCAGTTTGTTCGAATCTCTGATAACTATCCGTAATAGGGACTTGGCTTTGGCGGGAATCGAAGGGGGCTTGGGCGAGCTTCAGTTGTTTAGGGGCAACGAAGCCCTAACTCTGGATTCCGAGGAAGCCAGGCTGCTGTCTTGCAAAGAAGAGTTGGCGGCTTCCGAAGGGAACTTTGACTCGATTCTCGCTGGTCTGAAGTCCGAGTGCACCCTTGTACCGGATTCGGAGGGCTCGGAGGATCAGGTTCATGCAGCAGAGGATCATGAGGCTGGCGCGGATGAGGCAGGCAGTGGAGGTGCGACCGAGGGAGTTGATGGCGAGGCCGTTCTTGCTGCGGGTGAGTTTGAGGATGAAGGTGATGCTCCGAGGAGCGTCTAGGTTTACCAATCCCTTGAGGGATTTTTTATTTTGTTTGTGTTGCGGCCGCTATGAGGCCATGATGTATTTTCTTCGGGACTGGCCGTTGGTGGCTTTGAATCCCTGCCCTTTTAGGGCGTTTGTTGAACTCGCGGCTCAATCTAAAATATTTCGGTTTTTATGACGTTTAAATGAACTTCTGTTTATCGAAGTTAGAGGGACAGGGTGTGAGTTGTCGTCTCATTCCTGCCTCTCAGATGATCACCGTATCCATCGATTGTACAAAGCGAGATTTTTCGCGGTTTACTGATTTACGCGAAGGTTCGTGAAACGAATAAACTTAAGCGAAGAGACAAGTTTTGGGATCTCGTATCGGGTACTGATACTATGTCTGCGAGATGTCAAGATCCAGCGTGGCTGGGTTTAGGGCAAGACCTAGGTTTACTCTCGGACTGAGGTTTTGCGATGACAAGTCGGCTTTCGTTATGCCTGTTTGCGATTTTAACCTGACTCGTACCGTTTTAAAATCCGCGAATTGTTATCGGCTTATACGATTTGTTTAGGTGCGAATCGAGCTACTTCCGTTTGGACTAATCGTTCGAAAGAGCTAACCAAAATTTTGGACTTCTTGTATAGTGCGCTATGTTATCCTTGTCGGATGTAAAGTAGCCTACCTTAGAGGGTGGCTTATTGTCTGTTTAGGACGTTAGAGTTCGTTTGTTGTGATCAGCAACAACAAAATGATACCGTTTTGAGGTGCGTTTGTATGTTTTGAGTTCTAAAGACGAAGATTTTGTCTGGAACGTTTTGAGGAAAAGAATGTCCTTCAAGCGTTAGCGACGTCTCGCAGTGCTGAAGGTCGAGTTTTCCGTGTGCCGCATTTCGTGGTTGAAACGCTTGCGGGCTTGGAGATGTTTTGCGAATATTCGCAGCCAGAAAACTGTTGTTTCTGTTTGGACGCGGGACCAAGGGGTCGCGTAAATTTGACCCAGGGAGAAACGTCTACATTCACTATGCTACGTGAAGTGTTGGCCTTCCGGGAATTTTTTTTTTTTGGATGTGATAATCGCTTAGTGGATACTAGATCCGTTGTCGTTGCCGTTTAGTAGTTGGCGAAGTGTGTTGTCTATAAAGAGTTTCAAAAGTTTCAGAATTTTCCAAATTCGTGGGAGTATACAAGTATACGCACCCCACTCCCCCCCCTCTTTTAATTGGGGGGGATAGCTGAACCCGCCGGTTAGCGAGTTGCCTACGTACCCTTTTCGGGGATCAAGCCATCTCCTAGTTCTTTGTACCACGTCATTGTTAGTGAGTATTTTTTAAGATGCATGGCGTTCCAAATTCTTGGGATTTTTACGTCTTGCATGTTCGCGATTTGGTACGAACCTGGTCGGACCACTTTTATGACTTTGTATGGTCCCTCCCTGTTTGCTCCCAGTTTTCCTGCGTTTCGTTCGGCAGTGTTTTGGAAGACTTTGCGTAAGACTAAATCGCCCTCTCTGAACCTACGATGGCGTACGTTTGAGTTGTAGTACCTTGCAGCAGCGTGCTGGTAATTTTGGATTCGAATGAGCGCCTGGTCGCGGCGTTCATTGATAAGATCGAGATTGTCCAGCATCATAGCGTTGTTTAAATCTTCTCGTTCGGGGAGGAATCTTCTCCGTACTTTGGGGAACTCTACTTCCGCGGGTATCATGCATTCCGTTCCATAAACGAGGGCGAATGGGGTTTTACCCATAGCCCGTCTCGGGGTTGTACGATGCGACCAAAGGAGTCCTTCGAGCTCCTCTTCCCATCACCCCTTGGCGTCTAAGAGCTTTTTTAGTCCGTCAAGGACGGTCTTGTTGATGGTTTCTGCCTAGCCGTTGCATTGCGGATATCTGGGAGTCGACTTGGTAAGTCGTATCTTCCACTTTTCGCAGAATGTCTCGAACCGGGTAGAGATGAACTGAGACCCGTTGTCTGTCACGATTTCGTAAGGGACCCCGTGTCTAGTGATTATGTTCTTCCACAAGAAGTTCTCGACTTGTACGTCTTTGATACTTGCGTAGGAATCTGCCTCCACCCATTTTGAGAAGAAATCCGTGAGGACCAGGAGAAAATGTTTATGCTTCGAGTTATGCAATGGCCCAACGATGTCCATGGACCATCGCATAAAGGGATACAGGGATGAGATGGACGAGAGGACTTCCGCGGGCTGATGGATCGTCGGTGCGTGCCTTTGGCATTTTTTGCACTTTCGAGCGAACTTCTCGCAGTCTTTGATCATAGTTGGCCAGTAATAACTGTGGCGTTTTATTTTGACTGCGAGAGATCTTCCGCCGGAATGGTTTCCGCACGACCGGGAATGTACCTCCTCCATTACTCTTCTTGCTTTTTTGCCTTCGGCGCAAGTCATGAGTGGGCCGGAGAATCTCCATTTGTAGATTTCTCCTTCTACCATTACATATCGCGCGGCCTGGGTCTTGATTTTGCGGGCTGCCCACTTTTCGGTGGGAAGTGTTCCGTCGATTATGTATGCTCGGGTTGGTTCCAGCCAAGGGCTGACGCAGCCGTATTCCGACTGATCCACGTTTTCTTCTGGTGGGTCGTCTATTTCTTCCGCGTTTTCGATATGTGCTCGAATAAGATTGGCGATCACCGGCGGTCCGATGCTTGGATGTTCAATGAATTCGACGGGAATTACCCTACTTAGTCCAGGATCTGAACTTGACGCGAGTGCCGCCAAGGCATCCGCCTGAGTGTTTTCTGAGTGAGGAATCCTAGTGAGGGCGAAGTGGTCGAAGTTTCGGGAGAGATCTTGGATGAGTTTAAGATATGCGTCCATTCTTTCGTCCCTTGCTTCGTATTCCCCGCTGTACTGATTTGCGACTAACTGAGAGTCACAGTAAGCGTGAATGTTGCGGATTTTCAGCCCTTGGGCTAGTCATAAGCCTGCAACGAGTGCCTCATATTCGGCCTTGTTGTTTGACGCATGGAATTCCAATCGGAACGATTGTTCCAAGATTTCGCCAGTTGGAGACGTGAGCCGGATTCGATCCCGGACCCTTGTTTGGACGATGATCCGTCGACATGAAGGATACAAGTTGAGTTCGGTTCCGAGTTTGTCATATCTCCCATGGGCAATTCCACCAAGAAGTCTGCCAATACTTGAGACTTTGCGCAGGTTCGTGGGCGGTACTCTACGTCGTACTCACTTAGTTCGATTGCCCATTTTGCGAGTCGTCCTGACTGACTCGGACTGTGCAAAATCGTTCGCAAGGGGAAGGTGGTGAGGATCATAATGGTATGCGACTGAAAATACGGCCGGAGTTTTCTTGCTGACGTTACAACCGCAAACGCCAGCTTTTCCATCAGGGGATACCGGGTCTCGGCGTCTAGCAACGTTTTGCTTATGTAGAAGATTGGTTTCTGCTCACTGCGTTCTTCTCTAATCAAAACGCCGCTTACCGCTGTTGTGGATACTGCGATGTACAGGAACAAGAGTTCTCCCTCCACTGGTTTTGCGAGGACGGGAGGAGTGGCCAGGTAATGCTTTAGCTGTTGGAAAGCTTTTTCGCACTCCTCTGTCCACTCAAATTTCTTGTTCCCTTTCAATGTGTCGTAGAAAGAAAGGCATTTGTCCGTTGAGTGCGAGATAAAACGGTTTAAGGCGGCGACTCTTCCGGTCAGCCTTTGGACTTCCTTTTTGGTTTTGGGCGAGACCATTTCTATTAACGCGTTTATCTGTTTGGGGTTAGCCTCGATTCTGCGACACGTGACTAGGTAGCCGAGAAATTCTCCCGATGCCACGGCGAATCTACATTTAGCCGGGTTCAATTTCATGTTGTGCAAATTCAACCTTGCGAAACACTCTTCCAGATGGGAAACGTGGTCGTGTTCGTCAACGAATTTTACGAGTATGTCATCGATGTATACCTCCATAGTTTTTCCGAGCTGCTCGGAAAAAATTCGGTTGACGAGTCGCTGGTAAGTAGCGCCTGCGTTCTTGAGGTCGAAAGGCATTACTTTGTAGCAATACGTCCCGCGGTCAGTGATGAATGCGGCTTTTCGAGATCATCTGGGTTCATCATAATTTGATTGTACCCGGAGAAGGCGTCCATAAATGATAAAAGTTTGTTTCCTGCTGTTGCTTCGACAAGTCGGTCGATATGCGGGAGTGGAAAGCAATCTTTTGGAAAAGCCTTGTTGAGATCGATGAAGTCGACCCAGACTTGCCATTTGCCGTTCTTCTTTTTGACCACGACTGTGTTAGCGAGCCAGTCTGGGTACCTGAGTTCCGTTATTGACCCCACTTTAAGGAGTTTTTCAACTTCCTCGTTTACCGCGGTGGCACGCTCTGGTCCTAGTTTCCGCCTTTTTTGCTTGACGGGTTTGTAGGTTGGGTCAATGTTGAGCTCATGACAAGTTATGCCGATGTCGATCCCTGGCATATCCTCCACGGCCCAAGCGAATGTGCTGAGGTTCTTTATGAGACAGGCTATGAGCTATGTTCTCAAAGGTTCGCGGAGGTTGGCTCCGATCTGGACGCATCGTTATGGGAACGATTCGTCTAGGCAGACCGAGATTATTGGTTCGCAAGTTGGTTCGCGCTTCCCGTCTAGGGCTTCGATCCTCTGAGATTGCCAGAAGACGTTCGAGTCTTGTTCTGGGGCATTCTCATCGGGAGTAGTTTGTGAATGTTAAGTCGTTATATCAATTTTTATGTTAATTTTTATACATGTACTATATAGTTTGTGAATGTTACGTTGTTATGTCATCGTATTATATTTTTAGCATAAATATTTTATATTTTTGATTTTCTATAAATTTATAAATTTAATGTAACGTTATCATATTTCATTCAATATAACTATTTCATTTAATATGAATTATTATTATTATAAAATAGATAAAATAATTAAAAAAATTATTTTTCTTATTTTATAAATGATAAATGAATATATATTAATGCATAATAATATTTCATTGCTAATTAAGTTGAAATATTAACATAAACTTTTTCAAAATTAAGAAATTATTAAAATATTTTTCAACAGATTTGTTAAAAAATTATATATATATATATATTATATATTTAAAATGAATAGATATATTGAAGTAAAAAATTGAAAATAGAGATACAATTCATTTTGAAGATTAATAAACACAAAAATGCTTTATTTATGTATATAAAATTTATATATATATTGTAATTGTTAATTTATGATTTTAGTGGGACCATATATTTATCGAGGATTTTTTTAATATTTTTATCTTATTATTTTTATCTAATTATGTCATATTTTACACCGGCATGGACCTGAAAAATTTATTAATTTAGTGTGTTTAATAATTTATCGAGTATTAATTTATAGAATATCTACTGTAGTGATAGTCTCTATAATCATATCGAAAATTTAATTTATTTCCGATTCCATATCCAGATAACATTATCATTAACCTATAACAATTGACTTATCTTCTTAGTACATTAATAAACCATTGACTTTTACCATGATGACAACAAGTATAAGACTGGGAGGAGGAGGTCAGTGGACGATTGGCGCTTAAAATGGATTCAGCGGTGGTTGAAAGATTCAGAAAGAAAATTGGTGTATGCTGATTTAAAAATATGCTATCGAAGTTGATGAAAGATGAAAATAAATCGCCCTTTGAGTGAAGGACCATTGAAGAGGGTATAAGAGCGGTGGGCAATTCCCTGGAGGATCCAACATCGATAAAGGATGAGAAGAGAAGGATAACCTAAGACATAATCATCTGCAAATCTTGGGTTTTAACTCTTTTTAACAGTGTTCTTCTCCAGGTGGTAGAGCAATATAACTTGTACCAGTGGCTCCTAAAAAGTATAACTTGGTCTCTGAAACCATATTCTTCCAAAAAAAGGTGGCAATAATTAAGTATATAAGATTCGGTCACTCTTGCTTCTTTGCATGGTCCAAAACTCACAGCTCACGAGGAGTAAGATGATGGAGCTCGCCTCTCTATGTAAAATCTGTTTCTCAAGTTTATGTAATCTTTATGTCATATGAATGGATAAAAAAGCAGTACTAGCTTGAAAACATTAACGAGATCAATGTCGCAAATATTTATGAAAAAACAAAAATCCATAAGAATAGATCTTAGACTTAAGCAAAATAATAATAACAGAAAAAAATAAAACCGTGATCAGCCACAGAGTTGTTGCAGTATCATCAGATTCTCGACATGGTTTGGGATATCGACCTATCAATTTCTCTTCAATAACTTTGATATCAACGCTTCTAACACTCTGTCTCTCCATATTGCAGTAGAAAACATAAAATGGATAGGTCCAACGACTTGGCGCCCAAACAATATTGCCCGTATCGGTCTCCAAGATTGATCTTTTTTCCACCAAAGATCCAATTTGCAAAGAAAAGCTACGCTTTGACCATTTATCGTTCTCGTTATCATCTAGTAGAACCCATGGGCATAACTGATGAATATCACCATTATCAAAGCCTAGGGCACCTAACTTTCCCTTGTAGTTTATCAACGTCAAGAAGCTAATCAACACATAATTCTTATCCTATATTTGTATAAACCTAAATTTCTCAGACTTTACATCAGAGCATGCTATCACTAAACCATGTTATTTATTTAACTTGCTATGACGCATATGTAAACTAGCCATAGCTTGAAAGACAATTGAAATCATATTTAAGAATACTAGCCTTAACTTTTAAGAAGACTTCATTTGAAATCCACTCTATTGCATTGTTTTTAGATTTGAAAAATATTTACCTTTAAAATGTGAAAATTATTTTAAATTAAAAAAATCTAGAAAATATAATTTATTAGATAAAATAGTAGTAAAGTAAACACATAGAGTTTAAATATGTAATTTTATTTAAATATAAATACAAAAAAACATCTAAAATATATAGTTGTAAATCTTACATTTTAGGAGGAGGGAATAAAAACCATTGAAGAAAATACCTGCAAAATAAGATAAAATTATGAGAGAAAAATTAAACTCATACTTTTGTAAATTTCTAATGAAGCGTGCTTAAATTTTGTTGTTTAGTAGACTTCATTTGAAGTCTACTAGCTTTAAATTTTAAGCAAACTTCATTACAACTCTACTCTATTAGATAATTTTCAGATCTGGAAAATCTGTACATTTAGAAATGTGAAAATAGTTGTATATCTGAAAAAATTTAAAAATAGAATTTATAATATAAAATAGTAGAAACGTAAATGCAGAGGGTTTGAATCTATAACTTTATTTGAATATAAACATAAAAATACATATTTAAAATCTTTAGATCTTAAACTTACATTTAATAGGAGAAAATGAAAACGATGAATGATATCTGCAAAACCAAGATTATATTGTGAGAAAGACATGAGAAAATTAACAAATTACACAAAAATTTTGTTCACATTCTGAGAATCAAGAGAGAAATGAGAGAGTTTTAGAAAGAATGGAGAGAGTTAAGTTTCAAGAAAAAGAATGGAGAGAGTTTCGAGAGAAAGGAGGGAGTTTTAGAGAGAAGTGAGAGAGTTTTAGAAACCTGTACAGCAATTTTAGAGAAAGCTTGTGTAAATTAATTTATATAAGGAGACAAAAGTATAACTAGTTTAATATTTACGACACTGTACACTTCTTTTGAAGTTGAAATTAAAATTTTGGAGTCTACTTTATTGTATGTCTACTTAGTAGACTTTTTGGAAGTATACTATGATAGTTTCATTCCAGAAATCTTCTTTCCAATTTGGTCAAAAATTGAGGAGACATTGCGACAAGAACTTCATTATATATTAGGTGATCAAATTTAGGTGGGATGGGATCATATTTGGGAATTCCAGAGAGTTTGGATGGCTCAAAGATATAAGTTTTCAATTTCATTAAAGAGAGCAACAAAGAAATCAACACTAAAGTTTGGAGGAAAACACTAAAGGTATGCGCACTGGCAATCCTGGGACAAATTATGCCAACCCAAGGACGACGGAGGACTGGGATTTAAAGACCTCGTGGATTTTAACACAGCTATGCTTGGAAAACAATTCTAAAATTAATGCAGAAACCTAATTGTTTGCTTTCTCGAGTTTTCAAACGTCGGTATTTGAAGAACCCATCACCCCTAGAACCGATCATATCATACTCACCATTTTATGTATGGTGCAGTATAGTCTCAGCTAGAGATCTGGTTAGCAAATGACTAATCAAAATGGTGGGATCAAGGACTTCTATCTCAGTATGGAAAGATTTGTGGCTCTTAACCACTTGTCTAAGACCAGCAAACAACAATCAAAACAACCTTTATACTAATCTTACAGTTGATTATCTCATCAATACAACCTCAAGAACGTGGAACTCACAGGAAATTTGATCCTTAGTGGACGTTGATGATGGACAACTAATTGAAAGTATACCACTGAGTTAGACCGAAATGACAGATCAAGTTGGTTGACACATTACTAAGAATGGAAAATACACAGTTAAATAAGGTTACTAGGTGGAGAGGGTGTACCCTGACGTCAATCAGCCGCTTCCGATGTATTGACCACACATCACCCCATTAAAGGCTTTTTGGAAAATACGATATCCATCAAAAATTAAGCATTTATTATGGAAATTGGTATCAGGATGTATCTCGATAAAGAAAAATCTTCAGGCTAGAGGTTTACAAGGTGACATTCAGTGTGAACGCTGTGGAGCAGATGAGGAATCAGTAAATCATGTTTTTTTGAATGTACACCAGCAGTCCAAATGTGGGCTCTCTCAAGGATCCCATCGAATCCTACAATCGGTTTATGCAAACATGGATTACTTGTTTTATAGGGTACCATTGTTAGAGGATAATCATCAGTTTCCATGGGGTTTATGGTATATTTGAAAAGGGCGAAACAATAAAACCTTCAGTAACATAGATATTGATCCAAGAGATACTCTTCAATTGGCAGAAATAGAATCCGCACTTTGGGCCGAGTCACAAGAAACACTAACACAATGTATAACTTAAGGTAGAGAGATGCAGCCAGCAAAGTTGCCCCAGTTACCGGGTCGCTTGTGCTTCACAGATAGATCATGGAAAGAAAATGACTATACTCAAAAAAAGAGTGGTATAGCACTTTAGAAGGCTTTGATGGGGTAATGTGGGCAAGGAACAAGAGAGGTAGCCTATCACCCATTCACTCGGAAATAAAGGCCCTTGAGTGGGCAATGGAATGCATGAGGAACCTTCGTCAGTTTCATGTTACTTTCGCAACAGATTGTTCTCAAGTGGTAAAGATAGTTTCGGAACAAAAAGAATGACCAAGTTTTGCAACATACTTGGAAGATATTCAAAGACTAAAGAAGAATTTCAATCACTCGGAGTTCATGCATTTACAAAGAACGCAAACTTCAAATGCGGATAGCCTGGCACATAATGCTTGGACACAACTGTCCTTCGTCGTTCATATGTACACAGAGTTACCAGTTTTGTTCGTAGAATATTAGTTGAGTTTATTAGGTTGATGATAAAAAGAACTATGATAGTTTCACTATTGTTGTTTATTCTTTATTGTTTAAATAATTTTGAATATATGATCTCATAATTTTTGAATATTATTTTGCAGATTATCATTTGAATTATTCATATAAAAACTAAAAACTAGAAAAATTATTTTGATTTTTGTAAATTCAAATTGTTTCCGGTTTGCTAGACTTACAAATAAGTCTACTAGGAGTTTTTAGTTCTTTATTGAGTTTAATAAAATTAATATATAGATTTTAAATTTTTTGTTCTTTATTATATGATTTCACATTTTTCATAGACAACTAAATTTAATTTAAAACTATTTTTTGTACTCTTAAATTCTAGTAGACTACAAAAGATGTCTACTATACCCTAAAACAGAGTAGACTCCATTATACACGTCTACTATACCGTAAACCACAAACTCCAAACCATAAATGTGTACTTGATAACCAAAAAGTCTCAGTAATTAATGTATCAAATACCAAAATATGTAAATATAAACTATACAACGTTGATATGTAAATTTAGGTCAATAATAAACCCTAAGTATATAACCTTAGAAGATCTTACTTATTAAAACTTTCTGTTGCTAAACCATAAGCATTTTCCAATACATGGATGCCAAATATATAGATATACTTGAATTTTTTTCAATTATATTAAATTTTAATTTTAATTAATTTACCTAATACTTTTTTATACTGATGATTTATAAAAATATCATAACAATTATTTTATTAATTTTTAAAAATAAAGTTATTGAATAAATTACAATGTAGACTTTGGAATAAGTCTACCTAGTATACTTCTTATGAGGTTTACACTTAGTAGGTTTCTCTATGTTAAATAAAGGACTTTCTAGTTTTTTTTTGGTTATAAGAGGTAAAACAAATTTCCTATCTTTTTAGGTTATTTCTGCATTTGATTTACTATGGGGTTTATTTTTCTATTTCAAATTAAATTTTAGGTTATTTCTCGAAAATTCCCTAAATATTAAATGGCATTTTATAGTGTTGGATAGATATTCATCCTTTGGGATGTTTGTATTATAATCTAAATTTCAAGAGATTTAATTAGTTTATTTAAAGGACTACGATTTAGGTCTATACCGATGACAAAAGTTTGCTTTTGGGATTCCACTGTTATTTAAGGCTAGGTTTCTGTTTTTAAGAATAAACTAGACATCTTACCCATACATGCGGACTAAATCATTTTATGCATACTTATTTATACATACACTAAAGTTTTGTTAAAAGCATAATAGTTATTTTTTGTTTTTAATCATTTTCTCTGACTTTTTTTGTTTCATCTTCCTCTTATTAAACATCATTAAAATCTACAAAATTATGAGGAAAATCCACATGTCAAGCATGTGATAAGGTAAATAAAAAAACATTCATCTTTTAACTCTAACTATATCTTTAAATTACCTCTTTAAACCGGTAACATTCATGAAACTATCATAAGAGAACCTTTTAGAACACAAACCTATAATAGAAACAAAGCAAAGCACATCAAAAGTAAATAAATAAAATTTGGACTTTTTAATAACTAAAAAGGGAACTGAGATAATAATAATATTTCTTTGGTTTAGTCGACAAATATATACATAAATAGACTTATCTTGCTATTTTATAAATCTTATTTTCTATGAAAAATTTGATATCAATGGTCATCATTAATTAATACAAAAAAAACATACATGATAACAAACAAAACATTTGGGTCATTACATATTTCCCCTTTTTCTTGTGATAACTTTTCATTATAACTAATTTATTTATAATCAGTTATATATTAAATAAACCTAGTTATTTATTAAAGGTATGAACAACTTCAACTGCTCTAACTTTTAACATGAGAGATTAGAGCCGAGAAATCACTTCGCAAATAATAGTATAGATTTTCTTTATCTTTAGCATACTTTAAGAACATATCCAAACACATTTCTATATTTGCCTATATATTAATATTTCTAGGTAAATCTAAACAACATTACCTCTAATTTTACTTTTATAAAATTGAAATTTTCCTTCTTCTTTTTTTTTGTCATCAACTTAGAAAACAGACTCATACTGACTCTGTAAACCACACCGGTAACTCTGCATCCATGTGAACGACGAAAGATGGTTGGCTCCTAACACTTCGTGCTAGACTATCCACCCTCAAATTTCGTGTTTGTGGTACATGAATGATATCTGAGCTGAGGAAACTTTCTTGCAATTCTTGATGTCTTCCAAATAACTTGCAAAAGCGGGCCACTCTTCTGGTTCCGAAACCATCTTCACCAATTGAGAACAATCCGTTGCAAACGTGACCCAAAACTGACACAAATTCCTCATACACTCCATTGCCCAAAGTAGCGCCCCCACCTCCGAGGGAAGAGGGGAGAGACTCGCCCGGACATTTCTTGCCCCCATCAAACCATCAAAGCTTTCTAAAGTTCTATACCATCCTTGTCATGAGAAAAACTCATTATCCTTCCAAGAGCCATCTGTATAGCACCACCGCCCTGGGATTGATGGTAGATTTAAAACCTCTACATGTTGTGCTTCCCTTTGTGTAGTCAACACTTGTGCTTCAGCCCAAAGTGTTGATTCTGCTTCCGCAAATTTGAGCGTTTCCATGGGATCAAGTCTAGATTACTAAAAACCTTGTTGTTCCTTCCCTTCCAAATGTACCATTGAATCCATACAAATTGATGATCATCCAGTTTGGTTGAACTCTCCAAAATAGGTGATCCAGATTTCTGAAGAGGGAACCAGTGGGAAAAATAGCTGGATTTGATGGTATCTGTGAGAGGGCCCAAACCTGACGCGTTTGAGTGCATTAAAAAATACATGGTTTATCGATTCTTATGAAGCTCCACATCTGACACAACATATATCTCCTTATAGCTCTCTCGCTTGCAGATTTTTCTTAACTGCTATACACCCTGACACCAATTGCCATAAAAAATGCTAAATCTTTGGTGGTCACCTTACTTTCCATTAAAACGCTTTTAGTAAATCAACTGTGGATCCAAACACTACTGTTGGTTTTTCTCTGTCTGGGTAGACCCTTTCCACTTGCTAACCTGATTTGACCATGTATTTCCCATTCTGGGTAAAATGCCATCCATCCCTATCCACCATATGAGTTCTGCTTAGTGGTTTGTGTTCTATTATTTTTACATCTTGGGGGTCCACTAAGGCCCGAATTATCTGCAAGTTCCAAGTTTGCGAGCTGAATTAATGAGAGAGTCAACTGTAAGATCTGGGTAACTATTATGTTGATTTTTATTTGCTGGTCTCGGGTGAGTGGTTGGGAGCCAAGGATCATTCCATAAAAATCAACATAATAGTTACCCAGATCTTACAATTGACTCTCTCATTGATTCAGCTTCGCGAACTTGGAACTTGCAGGAAACTTGGGCCTTAGTGGACCCTCAGGATGTCAAAATAACAGAAAGCGTACCACTAAGCAGGACTCATATGGTGGATAGGGATGGATGCCATTTTACCCAGAATGGGAAATACACGGTCCAATCAGGTTACCAAGTGGAAAGGGTCTACCCAGATAGGGAAAAACCAACAGTAGTGTTTGGACCCACAGTTGATTGACTGAAAGCGTTCAACTGGAAAGTACGGTGCCCACCAAAGATTAAACATTTTTATGGTAATTGGTGTCAGAGTGTATAGCAGCTAAGAAAAATCTGCAAGCAAGAGGGCTACAAGGAGATGTATGTTGTGCCAGATGTGGAGCTTCAGAGGAATCGATAAACCATGTGTTTTTTTGAAAGCCCTCCAGCGCGTCAGGTTTGAGCCCTCTCACAGATACCATCAAATCCAGCTATTTTCCCACTGGTTCCCTCTTCACAAATCTGGATCACCTATTTTGGAGAGTTCAACCAAAAATGGATGATCATCAATTTGCATGGATTCTATGGTACATTTTATAAGGAAGGAATAACAGGGTTTTTAGTAATCTAGACATTGATCCTAGGGAAACGCTCAAATTTGTGGAAACAGAATCAACATTTTGGACTGAAGCACAAGTGTTGACTACACAGAGGGAAGCACAACATGTAGAGGTTTTAAATCTACCGTCAATCCCAGGGCGGTGGTGCTTAACAGATGACTCTTGGAAGGATAATGAGTTTTTCTCATGACAAGGTTGGTATAACACTTTAAAAGGCTTTGATTGTTTGATGGGGGCAAGAAATTTCCGGGCAAGTCTCTCCTCTCTTCACTCGGAGGTGGAGCCGCTACTTTGGGCATTGGAGTGTATGAGGAATTTGCGTCAGTTTTGGGTCACGTTTGCAACGAATTGTTCTCAATTGGTGAAGATGGTTTTAGACCCAGAAGAGTGGCCCGCTTTGGCAAGTTATTTAGACATCAAGACCCTGTAAGAAAATTTCCTCAGCTCAGAGATCATTCATGTACCACGAATGCAGAATTTGAGGACGGATAGTCTAGCACGAAGTGTCAGAAATCAGCCGTTGCATTTATAAATAGGTAAAGAAATAGAAATTTTCTATTTTTACTCTATAATTAGAGATTGTTTTCTTAGACAAATACTACTATTATTGAGTTTCTCTATTTTACTTAATTTTAGAGGAAAAAATAATAAATTATATCGGAGAAGGTAAGTAGTTTAGACATTGTTGACAAAAAGAAAAACCTAAAGAATGTGAAAATATATACGACGGGCAAATTATATAGTTGCATTGCTCAATTTTATGTACAACTTTTGTTTCACTTTACAACTGAAATTGGTTATCTATGAAAGTACATTATTTTTGAATTCGTGATCAATACTATTAAAATACAACATTTTTGATCTACTTATAATAGTCTATGTTGGACCATTACATTTGTTAGCCTTCCTATTATTTTTACTTATATATAATTTAGTTATTATTAAATATACATCAAGCCTAAAATTAAGGAGCTAAATAACTAATGTACTATTTTAAAAACTAATGAATTCAGTTTATATTAATAATAAATTTAAATCAATTACATTACATTAAATTTATTAATATAATAAATAGTGATATATTCCTACTAATTTTAATATATACAACTGTACATTAATCCAAAAAAATCTTCAAAACCCTCATCAAATGCATAAAAGTATGGTTTTTAAAAGTATGGTTTTGATAAAATAAATATAAATAATTTAGCTGCTATTAATATCTAATATATGATGAAGCATGTTATTATTTATGAGTATAGTTTTTACGGGTTATTCGAACAAATATGTAGTATACTTATCAAATATAAACTATTTGAAAAACATATATTAACACAATTATATCATAAAGTTTGAATTTTAAAAACGATGCAAGTTTTAAAATAAAATACCTTATTTTGATTTTAAATCATAAAACTATAAATAAAATCAATGAGACGAGTTCTATACATATAAATTCAACGCATAATGTGGATTATAGTTAAAAATAACTAAAATATATTATGTACAAAATTTAAAAAGAAATGATCTATAAAAATTAATCTAATTTTTATCAAATAAAACTTTTTAAACTTATATTGTTAACCCCTATTGTCTATATTTGTGTATCATTCTAAAACATATTTGGAATATAATCTCTTGCAAAACCATAATATGCGGTTCGGCTTCAGATATTTTTAAACCTCTATAACCGTTATATCCGGTTCGGCTTAAGATATTTTTACCAAAATCAAATTAATAAACTATCCGGTTCATTTTGGGTATTTTCTATCCAAGTATCCAACTTATTCAAAATAACTAAAATTAATTAAAAAATACTCTCTATATATAATACATATCTGATATTTATCTGAAAGTAACTATGGATATAATTTGATTTCTGTATTTTGTGTCAAAACATCTATTTTTATCCATAAATATCCAAAAGAACTTATATATTTGAATTATAATTTAAAGTTTAGCTATTAATATTATTATAAACATAATTATAACTAATATATATTTATATATGTTCGAATACTCATTTGGTTCTCGGTATAGGTCCGGTTTGGTTCCAATTCTTCGGACATAGCAATATATCCATTTGAATATATAAGTCGGGTCTAATGAAGTTCAGAACCCTGATTTTTGGATCAGTTCCGGATCGATTTTTAGGTGTGAACATTATTAATTAATTATGTTAATAACTTAAAATGCTAATAAATGTAATAAAATATAGAATATATTTGTGTATCATTCTAAAATATGAGATTACATTCCATAATCAAAATTATTTTGTGAGGACATAAAGAAATAATAATTTTCAAAAATATAACGCTTCATTTGTAACATTTAAATTATGTAGATAAACAATTAATATACAAATTTATATCAAATAATTTTTTTCGAAAATAATCATGTACTTTGAAAACACAGTTCAAAATCTAATCTACCATTAAGTCTCCGACGTCACATTTTCAGTATGATTACTGATCTAACATTAAGTAGCCTATGTAATATTTAACTGATGAACATTCATTAAAAACAGTACCATGAAAAACATTAACGAGATCAATGTTGTTTATAATTAAGAAATTAAATGCCAGATTCATAATTGGCTAGGTCTTAGAGAGTTCAGCAAAAATAAAAACAAAATAAAATAAGAACAACGACCCCGCTAGATCAGCCACAGATTTATTTCAGAATCAGATTCTCAACATGGTTTGGAAAGGTGAAGACTTCTTCAGGGCGTTCATCTTGATTCATAAAGACCTTCTCTTCAATTCCTTGGATCTCAACTCTTCTAACGCTCTGTCTCTCCACATTGTAATAGTAAACATAGAATGGTTGCGTCCAAAGCCATAGCGCCCAAACAATTTCACCCCTATCAGTTCCCCAGACTAACATTGCGTTCCAGGAAAACATATCTGGAAAAAAAAGGGCATGCTTGGACCATTTCCCTTTCTCGGTATCATCTAGAACCCATAACAGATTACCGTCCATAGAATCACGGACTAAGACACCTAACTTTCCCTTGTAGTTTATTATCGTCGAAAAGTTAGAACCCATTTGTATAAGCGTAAACTTTTCAGACCTAACATCAAAGCATGCTATCACCTTAGTAAAGTTGTTATGAGCTACGTAATACAAAATCCCGTTGATGCATATCCCCTTTCTGAACTTATGAGGAAAATGCGGAAACTCACATTCTATCTTTCTCCAGGATGGGTTTCTTTACCCTAACGTCAAAACATGATGCTCTCTGGAGTTTCTTTGTCTTTTATACTTTGTTATGGTCATGCACAAAACCTTGAATTGCTTCTCGATAGGATCATACCCGAGAAAACTTATTAACTCGTTATTCTTAGCTCTCACTTTAGGTAGAGGTATTTTCTGACCCGTGCTAGGGTTACAGATCACAGGAACCCTTTCCATCTTTCCCTTTAGCATCTGCTTTTCGTAAAGATAGACAAAACCGTTGGCGGATAGACAGATTTCCTTGTACCAATCTCCAGAGATACCCATATGATAATCCGGTGCTACAACACTTACGGTCTCATCAAAATGATGCTGAGGGGATGAGAAGAAGTGCCACTTGCCTTTGAATTCAAACGTGACCAAAAGTTGTGGCCGAGTTGATGAAACCGTCAGGAACAATTTTGTGAAAGGTGGACTGCTAAGTAAGGAATCCCATTCCTTTGAGACACAGCGACATAGTGCAATGGTTTTTGCTGGTAGTCTCTTGAGGATCTCGCTGATGAGATCGATGGGAAGCGTCTCCGAGTTTCCTCCTACATACGTTGAAGAGGTTGCGGATGATTGTGAGTGGTGTTTGAAGATTTTAAGGTGTTTCATCGGATTGTTGTTTTGCTCTATGTTCATGGCGATTTTTCCAGTGGTCTGAGAATGCAGCTAGGACTAAGGGATGTTATAATACTATATCCTGTCATTCAGTGAAAATCTAGAGAGTAAGGTAAGGGGGGAAACGTATCCTGATATTTAGTATTATCTTGTTAAAATCTTTAGTTTCCTTTTTTTGTAATATGGAATCATAAATCTCCAATTGTGTCTTTTATTTTCTCACCCATTCATGAACCTAACTTTGAGTTCATATGGTAACATATATTCTTCTAGTACCATGAATATATTAAGACGTTGAATTCTATACTTGTTAGTAAACAAAAAGTTTACATTTGAGGGGTCAACCGATTCCTCCATAAGCCCAAAACAAAAAAAAATCATTTATTTATCTTTTGAAAGGCCAATAGTGATAATTTCTGTAATCGTTTCTAAAATTTAATTCATTATTGATTCCATATCTAGATGACATGGTTAACCGATAACAATTGATCTTCTTAGAGCACGTCCAATGCGGGTATCTACCAAAATATTTAACAATTAAAATAACAGTAGTTCCAACAGTAACTATTAGAAAATGTTCTAAATATTTAGAAGAAAAACAAAATAATGAAATTAAGAAAAAGAAGACCAAAAGTTCACAATTGAATTTTTTTTTAAAAAAAAACTGTTAATATTCCCAAAAACAAATGTCAGAGAAAATTAATGCTTTTATTGGCTTAGAAAAAATAAAACATGATTGAGTAACTATAATACTTATATGTTTTTCTTTTAGAAACATTTATGGTTTCTAATGGTTGGAGTTGCTCTTGAACTCTTCTAGATATTTTGTTGTCACCTGCTCTTTGTTTATTGGCTCAGTGCTTTTATCTTGATTATGTAGGATCCGACATCGATAAAGAATGAGAAGAGAAGGAAAAACTAAGACATCATCATCTGCAAATCTTGGGTGTTAACTCTTTTTAACAGTGTTCTTCTCCAGGTGGTAGAGCAATATCACTTGTACCAGTATGATGAGTTCCTGGTCAAGGAACAACCCTAGGATACTCTTGAGTTGGGATCTGGTTCGGATTTGATGATGGTGATCGAATTGATGGATGATAAAGTGGGGAAGGATGGCCGATGGTAGAGATGGAACAATGGTTGATCTGCGGAAAGGATCAAGCACTGAGTTGTGGTCTTAGTCCGTGAGAGGCAGCCCCACTAGTGAACAAGACCAATGCTTATGGAAGATCACTCTTCAAGCCAAATTCGATGTCCAACAATTGAACAAAGGAATCACAAGTTTGTTAAGATATTTTGAAAAACAAAAGTGATTAATTTTATTCAGAAAATTGCAAAGAGTTTTTGTAGAATAAAGGGAATCGAAAGCACACTTAGAACTTGTAGAAATCGAAAATAACTTAGATAGAAACTAGGTGATCTTGAAGACTGAACAATTTAACAACTTGCTGGCATGTTTGACTTGGTTTGCTCCTGATGTCGAGTTTGGTTTAGTGCAAACCAGGCTGATAATTGCTTGCTTCAATTGTCTGGTCTTTGATCTGGTTATGGGTCCATTGGAGAAAAGCAATGGGTCTTGGCCTTCTTTGGAACGGGCTGGAAAGAGTTGATCTTTGCTGGACTTGGTTTTGGATCGATCCATTCCATACTCGGGTCGTCCAGCTCCATCACCCTCAACCAACTCGACCTCACTCTTGTTCAGCTCAACCTCATAAGCTCCTGGTTCAATCTCGCCCAACTCGTTCTCATATGCTCCTGATCCGGCCTCATCCAGCTCGTCTTGGTCTGCTCTTGGTCCGGTCTCATCCGGGTCAGTTCCTGATCCAGCCATGGTCATATCATCCCCTCCTCCTTTAAAAGAATTTGTCCTCAAATCAAAATCATCTGCACGAAAGGGAATCAAGTCAGCAACATTGAAAGTAGAACTGACTGTATACTTACCTTGGAGATCAATCTGATAAGCATTGTTGTTGATTCTTCTAACAACTTGGAATGGAACATCTGTTCTTGGCAACAGCTTAGACTTTCTTCATCAGGAAACCTTTCTTTTCTCAAGTGTATCCACACCAAATCTCTTGGTTCCAAGACTAGCTCACGCATTTTCTTGTTTGCTTGCTCCTCATACTTCTTGGTCATTTTTTCTATGTTCCTTTTAACATGTTCATGCAAGGAAAAAAAAACTCGGCCTTTGCCTTGCCATCAAGATTAGTTTGCTGTTTAGGTGGCAAAGGCATAAGATCCAACGGAGTCAAAGGATTGAATCCATAAACAATTTGAAATGGTGAAAAATTAGTAGCATTGTGCACAGAATGATTATATGCAAACTCTACATGAGGAAGACAGTCTTCCCAAGTTCTGATTTTCTTTTTAATCACAGCACGCAAGAGAGCAGACAAAGATCTATTAACTACTTCAGTCTATCCATCAGTTTATGGATGACAAGTAGTAGAAATTTCAGCTTTTTTCTACGCTTAGACCACAATGTTTTCCATAAATGACAAAGAAGCTTAGTATCTCTATCAGACACTATAGATCTAGGCATGCCATGCAATCGAACAACCTGTCTAAAGAAAAGATCAGCAACAATAAAAGCATCATCAGTTTTGTGACATGGAATGAAGTGAGCCATCTTTGAAAATCTATCCACAACTACAAAGACGAATCTCCGCCCTTTCTAGTCCTGGGCAATCCAAGCACAAAATCCATTGATATGTCAATCCAAGGAGCATCAGGAATAGAAAGAGGAGTATACAAACCTTGAGATCGAGCTTTGCTCTTAGCTTGGGTGCATACCACCCATCTGGTGAAGATTATTTCCACATCCCTTCTCAAAGTCGGCCAGTAGAAGTGTTCTTTCAAGGTGGCCAATGTCTTGGCAAATCCAAAGTGCCCCATCAACCGTCCTCCATGCGCCTCCCTAACATACAACTCTCTCAAAGAACAGTTAGGTAGACAAAGTCGATTTTCATAGAAAAGAAAACCATCTACTTGATAAAACTTCCCACTGGTGTGTTTCTTGCTTTGCTCATACTGATCCTTACAATCTTGATCATTTTCATAATAAGATTTGATCTGTTCAAAACCCAACAGTTTAGCTTCCATAGAAGTGAAAAGAGTGTACCTTCTGGACAGAGCATCAGCCACAGTGTTCTCCTTACCTTGTTTGTAATGGATCACATAAGGGAAAGTCTCCAAGAATTCCACCCACCTGGCGTGCCTCTTGTTGAGCTTGTGCTGTCCCTTTAGGTGCTTCAACGACTCATGATCAGTGTGAATAACAAACTCCTGTGACCAGAGATAGTGTTGCCAGGTTTGGAGTGCTCTAATCAAGGCATAGAGCTCCTTGTCATATGTTGGATAGTTCAGTATTGCTCCACTTAGTTTCTCACTGAAGTATGCTATTGGCCTCTTTTCTTGCATCAGCACAGCCCAATACCTACACCAGAAGCATCACATTCAATTTCAAAGGTCTTAACAAAATCTAGAAGAGCTAGCAAAGAAGCATTAGTCAACCTCCCTTTTAGGTTTTTGAAAGGCATCTTCTTGAGCTTTTTCCCACTTGAAGCCCACTTTTTCTTGATTACTTCTGTGAGAGGAGCTGAAATGGTGCTGAAGTCCTTTACAAACGTCTTGTAGAAACCAGCAAGTCCATGGAAGCTCCTGACCTCGCCCACACTCTTAGGACTTGGCCAATCTCGAATTGCCTTGATCTTCTCTTCATCCCCTTTGATTCCTTGAGATGTAACAAGAAAACATATAAACACAAGTTGATCTGTTCCAAAAATGCACTTTTTAAAGTTAGCAAAGAGTGATTCTTTCCTAAGCACTTCTATCACAGATTTTAGGTGGTTCAAATGCTCATCAAAGCTCTTGCTGTAGATCAGGATATCATCGAAGTATACTACAACAAATCTACCTATAAAAGCCCTCAAAACATGGTTCATTACTCTCATGAAGGTACTAAGTGCATTCGAGAGCCCAAAAGGCATAACCAACCATTCATACAATCCATGTTTAGTTTTGAAAGCAGTTTTCCATTCATCACCTTGTTTCATTCTAATTTGGTGATAACCACTTTTCAAATCTATCTTTGAAAACACACATGAACCATGCAGCTCATCTAACATGTCATCTAGTCTAGGGATAGGATGGCAATACTTTACAGTGATATTGTTGATGGCTCTGCAATCAACACACATGCGCCAGCTCCCATCTTTCTTTGGCACAAGTAGAACTGGTACTGTACATGGGCTCATGCTCTCTCGGATGTGTCCCTTGTCGATCAGCTCGTCTACCTGTCTTTGGAGTTCTTTGGTTTCTTCAGAATTGGTTCTGTAAGCAGGACGGTTTGGAAGAGAAGCTCCAGGGACATAGTCTAATTGATGTTCTATTCCACACAAAGGAGGCAGTCCTTTTGGGTTCTCTTCTGGGAAGACATCACCATATTCCTGCAAAAGAAACTCAAGTTCACCCGGTAGAACCGGTGCAAGGTAAGAAGAAGACATTACAGCACCCTTAGAAACAAACAGAAACATAGATTGCTGAAGACACAAAGCTCTTTTAATCTCACTGGTTTTGGCTAAGAGATGTGCCTCTTTCTTTTGTTTACCAGTTGGATCCTTCTTGGCCTCTTGTCGTCTGAGTTTGAGTTGAAGCTGATCCTCATGTACTTCTTGTGGAGACAATGGTGCAAGAACAATCTTCTTGTCTCTGTGATTAAAAGAATGGCGGTTTGTGTATCCATCATGGATGGCCTTCTAATCATACTGCCATGGCCGTCCTAACAAAATGTGACTGGAGTCCATAGGAAGAACATCACACACAATCTCATCCTGGTATCTTCCAATGGTTATAGGGACCATCACTTGCTCTGTGACCTTCAGCTCACCATCTTCATTCAGCCATTGCAGTAGGTAAGGTCGAGGGTGTTTTCCAGTCTTTAAGGCCAGCTTTTCTACAAAAGATTCACTAGCCACATTAGTACAACTCCCGCCATCTATAACCAAACTGCAAACTTTATCATAAACAGTGCATCTAGTATGGAAAAGATTCTCCCTTTGATCATTTTCTTCTGGTTTGGTCTGAACTTTCAGTGATCTTCTTGTAACCAGAAGCTCTCCATGTACTGGGTAGTCTATGGCTTCATCCTCAGATGACTCTGGCGCCTTTTCTTCTTCAGAAACCAATTAACCGCTCTCCAGGAGGATCATGACCTTCTTGTTAGTGCATTCATTGGCATAGTGTCCAGACCCATGACACTTGAAGCACTTCACATCCATAGCTCTTGTGGCTGGTGGCTTGCCCTTGTCAGCTTTTGTCTCCTCCTTTGGTTTCACAAATGCCTTATCTTCTTTGGGGTTAGACGATCTGAAGTAATTTCCATAGCTCCCTTTAGTTGTGGTCTTCCTTTTAAGTTGCTGCTCAATGACAATGGCCTTGTGGAGAAGCTCATAGATATCCTCATACTCCTGCGTCTCCAATCTGTCCTGTATGTCTCGGTTGAGTCCAGCTTGGAAACGAGCCATAGTTGCATTAGCATCTTCTATTACTGCGGCCTTGGTCATTAGGATCTCCATCTCTTGATAGTAGTCTTCTACACTCCGAGTTCCCTGAGTCAGCCTCCTTAGTTTCTGATGCACGTCTCTGTTGTAGTGGTTGGGAACAAAACGCTTCCTCATGATGGTCTTAAGCTCGAACCAAGAAGCAACCTGTGGCTCTCCAGTCCTTCTTCTAGTGGTCGTTATCTGAACCCACCAATGAAGTGCATAGCCGCTGAATTCTGTTGCAGCAAGTGTGACCTTCTTGGTTTCAGAGTAATTTTGGAAATCAAACACAAGCTCCATCCTCTTCTCCCATTCAAGGTAGGCATCCAGATCATTCTTCCCACTGAAAGCTGGGATCCTGAGCTTGAGGTTGCCAAGACTATCATCAGGCCAGGTCCTTTGAGCATTCCATGTCTCTGTCCTGACTTGAGAAGCTGCCCTTCCAGACCTGGCTGATCTTACTGACCATTCTTCTTCAGTGCTTCGTCTAGAAGAGGTATCTTGCTCATCTGTCTCTCCTGTGGCTACTCTTTTTCCTCTCCTCTTGCTCCTAGCATGCCTTCTATCCTGCGTAGTCTGACCAAGAAAGTTATCAGTATTTTCATTAACTAGATTACTAGTTCGCAACCTTTTTATGATCTCAGACATCATGGCCTCCATCTGCAGTTTGATAAAGTTAACAGGCGCAGATTCATCAGGTTCAATGCTTCCATCAGACATGTTTCCCTGTTAAGAAACTAAACAAGAAAGCTTAGCACAAATAAGATATAGCCGAAGCCTCACTTGGTGTTTCTCTCAACTGTTTTCTCTCAAATTTGTTTCTGTGAAGTATTCTCAGTGATTACAGGAGGTCAATTATCAGACAAACAAACTCAAAGCCAGAAGAAGAAATCCCAAAAACCCCCAAAGAAAAAAGATAGACAGAATTAAGAGTTTTTTTGATTTTCCAATGAGCTTTACCACCAGAGACTGAATTTCTCTTCAGTCTGGCTGGATTTCTCTTCAGCCCTTTCAATTTCTTTTAATCGATTTTTTTTTTTTTTGTTTTAAAATGGTTGGCCCCCTTGCAGGTTACAACAGATAGAAAGTAAAGAACAGAAAGAAAAACTGCAGAGAATTGCAGAGAATCAGAAATCAAAAGGTTCCCAAAAGAGAAGATATGTGAATCGACAAACCCCTTTTGATCAGACGCCCTCAAGCTGCTCTGATACCACTTGATGAGTTCCTGGTCAAGGAACAAACCTAGGATACTCTTGAGTGGCGATCTGGTTCGGTTTTGAAGATGGTGATCGAATTGATGGATGATAGAATGGGAAGGATAGCCCATGTTAGAGATGGAACAATGGTTGATCTGCGGAAAGGATCAAGCACTGAGTTGTGGTCTTAGTCCGTGAGAGGCAGCCCCACTAGTGAACAAGACCAAGGCTTATGGAAGATCACTCTTCAAGCCAAATTCATGTCCAACAATTGAACAAAGGAATCACAAGTTTGTTAAGAGATTTTGATAAACAAAAGTGATTAATTTTATTCAGAAACTTGAAAAGAGTTTATGTAGAAGAAAGGGAATACAAAGCACACTTAGAACTTGTAGAAATCGAAAATTACTTAGATAAAAACTAGGTGATCTTGAAGACTGAACAATTGAACAAGTTGCTGGCATCTTTGACTTGGTTTGCTCCTGATGTCGAGTTTTTTTTAGTGAAAACCAGGCTGATAATTGCTTGCTTCAATTGTCTGGTCTTTGATCTGGTTATGGGTCCATTGGAGAAAAGGAATGGGTCTTGGCCTTCTTTGGAACGGGCTGGAAAGAGTTGATCTTTGCTGGACTTGGTTTTGGATAGATCCATTCCATACTCTGGTCGTTCAGCTCAACCTCATCAGCTCCTGGTTCAATCTCGCCCAACTCGTCCTCATCTGCTCCTGATCCGGCCTCGTCCAGCTCTTCTTGGTCTGCTCTTGGTCCGGTCTCGTCCGGGTCAGATCCTGATCCACCAATGGTCATATCACAGTGGCTTCTACAAAGTATAACTTGGTCTCTGAAACCATATTCTTTCAAAAAAGGTGGCAATAAGTATATAAGCTTCGGTCACTCATGCTTCTTTGCATGGTAAAAAACTCACAGCTCACGAGGAGTAAAATGATGTAGCTCATCTCTCTATGTAAGATCTGTTTTCTCAAGTGTACATAATCATTATGTGATATGAATGGAAGCAAGTACTAGCATGAAAAGATTAACGAGATCATTGTCGCAAAGAATTTTGAAATAATAAAAACCATAAAAAATAAAATAAAAATACCACATGTCATTATTCCTCCCAAGGAGAAAAAAGTCAACTTTATCATATAAGATATGAATATATAACTAACTACATTATGAATAAATCCAATTATTTAATCATTAAATATAATTATTCATTAAATGTAGAAAGACTCTAATTCCTCTAGTTTGTAATGTGATAGTTCAGATAATTTGCGACTAATAATATCACAATTTTATAGTAGCGTATATTTTTTAATTAATTAAGTAATGCAATCTGTGAATTGTATCATGACCGGAACCAACCAATGCAGCAAGTCGATAAAAATTTCATGCCATGTTTTAATTTTGAGCTCATACATTTTTCATTTACTTGGATTAACAAAAATGACATCCGTAAGACCAGGAATTTACATGTACACCGTAGGTTTTTCCTTTTAGCTATTCAGATGGAGAATTTAAGGTGGCCAGCGGCGGGAAAGTTTACCTTTGGGACTGCACAAAATAATAAAAAAAAAATTAAGAAAAAACAAGTTGGAAAATAACAAACATACATAGAACATAGAACTTCTATGGTAGAAGAAATAATTCCAACTTACAAAACCTAGCTAGATCTAACGTAAGGAAAAATACAACAAAATAATAAAACTCCAAAACAAAGCTAACAACTACGAACAACTCAATTAGGTAAAAGCAAACAAAATATCTGAACAAACATAAGTCAAAGTAACAACACCCAGACAAACAAAAACTAAATTTTACAAATGACAACCTAACAAAAAACACACATACTTTTACCAAAAATTTCAAACAACATATATGAAATTGATTTTTTAAAAAGTTTGAATATTTGTTTGCATTTTTAATACTTTATAGATAAGTTAAACATCTGAATTTTTTTTACCATTTCCCAACTAAATAACATTTGTATTTAGAGTTTTAATTATTAAATTATAAATAATTGACTCTGATCTAAATAACAGAATGTGTCCTTCAAGATATATGCTTGTATCATTTCTGCAACATTTTGATTTCCAAAGTATGATGATGCATGTGGAGATATTTTAAAAAATATTGATACCTTTGTCACTAAAATACATTTGTGTTGGCTAATAAATGAGTTAAATAGGTTTGTTGAAGAAATTTAAGAATGAATGGCATATCATTAAGTCGTTATGTGTGAGTGGGGATAAAACATAGGAAGGTGACATGGTCATTGCAATGTCTTTAAATAAGTTTTTAGGCCTTACAAAATAATGCATTGCCCATCTATCGAGTGTTGGGCCCACATGCCAAAGTATGCATTAGGCCTATGGATAGTGCGGTTGGAATGTTATGAATTAAGTCAGAGCAAAACTCAAACTTATATGTAGTCGTGTGGGGATATACTTTTGGGTGAGGGCCTTTATGTGCAACAAAGACATTGCAGTTTGTGAGTGGAGGTGATTGTAACATCCCTATTTTTAGAAAAATGGTGATGCATGTAGAGAAATTTTTAAATTGATTTGAGTATCTATATTACGAAAGTACACTTATCTTTTCGTCACTCCTCCGGAAAAAATTGAATATTTATTTATGCTTCAGCTTTAGCAATCATGGTATGAGTAACCTTTCATGAAGTGGTTTTTGGTACATATGAGAAATTACAAAACAAGGGAAAATTTAATGTAGGATTGTGGAGATTGTAAATAAGTTTTTCGAATCTTCCAAATTAACACCACGGTAGTCACACAAGGGTAGCATCTATGGGTAGAGACCATTTGTGGGCCCATTAATGGTGACATTTAAGACACTATATGTGGAATCATAACCAATATGTACATGTGTGGATTCATGTGGGGTTACACCATCATGGTGAATAGGGGTGATTCTAATGTTCCAGTTTCTAGAATATGGTGATACATTTGAAAGTGACTTAATTAAAGATAGTTAATTTCTCTGCTTATGTCACTAAAGTGCATTTATCATTTTGGTCATTTTTTACAGAGAACCTTATTGTTACTTGTGCTCGAGTTGAAGTAATTTAAATATGGGTGACTTACTCGAGATTGATTTAGGTATCTCATAAGTGAGGACAAAACACAGTAAGACCACATGGTGATTAAATGGTCTTTAGATAAGCTTTATGAGGTTTCCAACATAGTGCACCTAGCACTGGGAAAGGATGGGGCCATGAACTGAGAGTGAGTTGGTGTTTAGGAACAGTTTTTTTCGATTCATTAGAATTTTAGATAAAACAAACAATATGTCAAGGTTGTGGCAGACTAAATTTTCTGATGCGAAAATAATACCATGAGTTGCTTGGAAGCAATTAGTGTATCCAGAAAAGGGAGGGAAAAATATTTGAGATCTTGAAATATTTAATAATGTTTTTGTTAGCAATACAAGCATGGCGGTGGATCCTTAAAAACCCAAACCCCTTATTTTTTAAGACTCTTGAAGGCTCGTTAATTCAACAATGCCTATGGCTTAGAAGAAACACCAATATAGAACAAGTCTTATGGTTGGTCATCAATCTTAGCATGGTTAGAGAGCTCCTAAAGAAGGGAATACACTTCATTTCCAGTCAATCTATATGAGGATCATTAGTTACTAGCCACACTAACACCAAGGAACAACGTTTTCATTACAAGAGAACATATGTTTCTTGCCTGATACAAAGGACATTATTATGAAAGTGGGAGATTCTCTGATAGTTATATATAGATAGGGATTTAATGCATGGCTAGTTTACATCTAACACATGAATCACATCCATACAAGGTGATTTGGTGTTATGATAAAACATGAGATTACTTTGGTAACTCAGGCTATAGAGTAGCGACAGAGTTAACTAGGTGTTCAGTATATCCATTGAGGTTGCAATTACTACCTAAATTCAAACATTTTATTTAGAGGGTGTATCATCTGCTTTAGCTATGCAACAAGATTTAATACAAGAGGAATTCAAATGGACAAAACTTCTCAACTTGTTGTGCTGCTAAAGGAAGCATCAACCAATTTTTCACTTGTCTAATTCTGGAAACTACAAGGAGGCTCTCTCAAACGGGAAATGTCATTATAAACTTATCAGGCAACTTGAAGCACAATGTACGTCATATCCTAAAATTCCAACTGACCTATGAGAGAGAAGAACAACATAAAATTTTCTTTTGTTTGAGAGAATAATATTGAAATCAAAAGCAGCCAGATTTAAACAAACAATACGTCAATCTGTTACAAGATGTAAGGTTGTCAATGGAGTGGGTATGAATGAATAATAGAAACTGGCAGGGTCACATATGATACATGTCAGAGTAATTTCTTGGAAACGTCCAACCCGTGGACTCATAAAGTGAAATTTTGATTCAGCATACATTACAAGAAAACAATCGACGATCATACTCATCAGAAAGTCTTTGGGGTCTTTCCCGCCGGATTTTGATGAACATGTTTCTTCGAAAACTCACAAAGATCGTTTTCAGAAGAATTTTTAGCATTTGCGATCGTGAATCCTCTACTCATGTTTTCTGCTTATGATGTTTCCTCTACTGCAAAGCTTTCATTATAGCAGTCATCCCAACTTCCAATTGAAAAATTTCCATTTTTCTTCATGTCGGCCGCATTAATGTTGATCGATACGCTGTAGGGTGTGTCGATCAATGCGTGTAGTTTGTTTGACTGGTGATGAGGAGTGTCGATCGATGTTTAGTAGTCCTCTGTCGACCGATGCTGTATTTCATTGTCTGTAGGAATGATGTGGAAACCTTTCCTCTTCTGCAAGAAGATCTTGAATCTCTATAGCTCGTTCCTCCTTGTAATCTTCATCACACTCTTCGTGTCTAGACGCGGATGTGGCAGTATTGATAGCAAAAGTGGGGTGATAATGATCACTTTAGAAACTGTCAATAGAAAACTGCCATATATGAATTCTTCTTTCCATTGAGCGAACTTCGCGTTGATCGATGCCCCTGCTGGTGCATCGATCGTTTCTGATAGACGAAGATCGATCAATGTGAGATTGCTGTCGCCGATCGATTCACCATACTCTGGCTCATACCCAACTTCTGAATCAATCTCTTCTCAACAGAAACATACTCCAACGAATCTTGGATCATCCCCAATCTCTGTGTTGGGCTTCTTTGTCTTGACAATAGTAGACATTTGGATCGATGAGAGTCAGGCACAACTGGTTTGTCTGCATGTTGCAGATTTCTCCTACTGTAGCGAAGAATGCTCTTCCAAGTAGTAGAGAAGTGTTCCAATTCCGCTTGATGTCCAGGACATTGAACTCAACTGGAACTATTGCATTACCAATCTGCACCTCAAAGTCTCTGATGATTCCTCCTGAGTTCCTTTGAGAACAATCCACAAATACAAATGAATCGTCCAAAGGCTCTATCTTCAGACCCAGATGGTCTGCCATCACCTTGGGTAAGATGCTTACTGCAGCTCTTGTGTCGCAGAGGGCATGGGGGAAAGTTATACCTTGCACTACACAGGTTACTGTAAACTTCACAGGTTACTGTAAACTTCCCAGGTTCTTGATGCAATTCGATTTTGACACAAAAAGGGCTTGGTGGATGCGGGGTGTCTTGCTGCGAACTCCTCGTGAGTCATTATCCTCACGGCATTGCACGAAGCACTCAATTCTGCTGATGGGTGTCGATCGATGCTCGTCAAAGCTCGTCGATCGACTCGGTGTAGATTCCATCGATCGATGGTCACTAGTCGACGTCGGTCGACACCAATGTGACTCGCCAAAACTTATGGAACTTTCCACTTTGAAATCCCCTTCTTGCAGCTTCTCAAACTTCACCACTTGCAAGAAATCATCATCTATGATGGCATTCACGTGGTGCTTTGTTGCTTCTTCACCCATCCCCCTTGTTAAGGCTTCTTGCTTCTTAACAGCTTCTCCTGTCTGAACCACTTGAGTCTCTAATTTCTTCATATGAGTGCTCAAAGCTTCAAACTTTGTGTTCAGGTTGGTGTAGACAGCATTAATCTTCCCATTGAAATCCATTGTCAGCTTCTGTTGACCTTCAAAAACCAGGTCAAGCATGTCTTCTATCTTGCTCTCCGGAGTTGGTGTGGTAGATTCTGGTAAGATGAATTTCCATAGATCATGTTGTTGTTATTGAAGTTGCTGCTGTAGTTGTTGTTGAAGGGTTTCTGTGAATTCTGATTGAAGTTACTTCTTTGTCCAAAGAAGTTTCTGTTTCCTCACTGGTTTCCAGACCTCTGAAATCCAGCTCCACTGATGAAGTTCACATCCTCTACTATGTTGTCATCCTCTGCATCTACAGCTTTTGCATCTTCTGCTGAGAAAACCTGCTTCCTTAGCAGCGTACGTACACTATCCAGCTTTGCTTTTACTTCATCCATCTGCTCCTTCCCAAGGAATGCTGCAGATTTCCTTCTACCAAAATAAGTGTTCTTGGTGCTGTTGCTGGATGCTAAGTTCTCTATAAGTTTTACAGCCTCCTCTGGATTCCTGGTGTTGAAGTTTACTTCACTAGTTGTGTCCAGAGCCATCTGATATTGTAGAGTGATGCCTCTGAAGAAAGTACTGAGTAGTTGCACTTGGTTGTATCCATGGTGTGGACAATCTCGCTGGTATGATCTGAATCTGATCCAACAATTCTTGAATGATTCTCCAGGTTCCTGAGTGAATGTAGCAATCTTGCTCATCAAGTCTTCAGCGAGTGCGTCATCAAAGAAGTTACGCAGAAATGCGTTCTTGATGTCGCTCTAGGATGTAAGAGATCCTGGTGGTACCTGCTTAAGCCACTGCGAAGCTTCTCCAGCAAGAGAGTATTTGAAGAGCTTGCAGAAAAGGTAGTCCTCAGGGACTCCATTGGCTTTGATAGCAGATATGAGATCCTCGAACCTCTCCAGATGGTCCATAGGATGCTCGTGAGATAACCCACAGTAGGGTGTCTGCCCCACAAGTGTGTAGTACTGCGGCTTCAACTCGAAATCGCCTCTCTGAATAGCTGGAGGGCGAATGGCTGATCTGTTGGCATATAACTGATATGGAAGATTGTAATCAGCCAAAGTTCTTGTAGCTGCAGCTTCAGGTTCAGGGATTACAGTCCCCTGAGCATCTATATTTTGACCTGCTGAATTACGCAGGTGACCTTGATCATGCAGGTTCCCATTCTCGTCCTGTCTGAGAATCAGTGTCGCAACCATGTCTCGCGGCTGAGTGTCGATCGATGTCGGATGAGAGATGTCGGTCGACGGAAAGAAAAGTGTTGGTCAACGGAAGAAAAGTGTTGGTTGATGGTGATGAGCGAGTATCGGTCGACGGAGAAGATGTCTTGGTCGATGCTGGTGTGCGAGTATCGGTCGACGAACTAGTGTTGATGTCGATCGATGTGGAGCGTTTGTCTTTGTGGATCGAACATTCCAAGCCTGCAGGATCTTCTAAGAATAGTAGCTGAGTTTCCTTGTTGCTTCTAGTACTACTGGGCATGCACCTGAAAAGATAAGAAAGTTTTTATCAGAAACAATTCAAAAGAAATAACCTAGACCTAATCAGATTAAATAAAATAGCGATCAAAGCTCCTCAACAACAACACCAAATTTGATATCACTTTAATTACCCTAAGGAGTGAATTACTCTCTTAAATAAGAGGTTCAGTTGTAGTACTTAGGGATCGAATTCACAGGGAGCTAGGGAACACAAAAGATTTAATCCTTAGTGACTAAGCTAGGTTGATTATGATTAACTTTAAAGTGCAGGTTTAAGCAAGGCAGTTGCTCGGTGGGTTTGATTGAGAATTTTAACAATTGAAGAAAGTAGCTAGACTTAGGGTTTCTATTCAGCTGATCAGGATTATAATCCTATAGATGCCTAACAAGTTGCATGCATGATATTGAAGAGCTCAACAACTTATGCACAAATCGATCAGAGTTCGCTTTCTAGAGTCGTCTGATGACTAGATCTAATGATCTCACCTGTCGGGATGATCAATTAGAAAGTGTCGATCGATGACTCTATAGGATAATCGATCGATACACCTTTCGCTCCGTCGATCGATTATTCTATATGAATATCAATCGATGCGCTTTTAGTAAGCTTTATGCACGGGTTGAAATTGATGCTCACTAAGTCTATAGATCAGCTCTCCCCTTTCTCTAGTGATCTTAGCTTCAAAAGGATGTATTCAGGATGAAGTCAGGTTAACAAACAGTCCTAGGTCAAGATTTTAGTTAGCTACTTTAGAACACAAGCATTAAGAACATCCTAACAATGAATATCAAAACTTGGCAATTTATAGTTGGGGCTAATCTCTCACAACGTATTTGAACCCTAAATCTAACAATGGAACTACTCAGACATGGCCAAGCAATTCATAGCAACAAGATGAAAGAAACTCATAGATGATAGATAGATAGATAGATAGATAGATAGATAGATAGATAGATAGATAGATAGATAGATAGATAGATAGATAGATAGATAGATAGATAGATAGATAGATAGATAGATAGATAGATGATAGATAGATAGATAGATAGATAGATAGATAGATAGATAGATAGATAGATAGATAGATAGATAGATAGATAGATAGATAGTAGATAGATAGATAGATAGATAGATAGAGATAGATAGATAGATAGATAGATAGATAGATAGATAGAAGATAGATAGATAGATAGATAGATAGATAGATAGATAGATAGATAGATAGATAGATAGATAGATAGATAGATAGATAGATAGATAGATAGATAGATAGATAGATAGATAGATAGATAGATAGATAGATAGATAGATAGATAGATAGATAGATAGATAGATAGATAGATAGATAGATAGATAGATAGATAGATAGATAGATAGATAGATAGATAGATAGATAGATAGATAGATAGATAGATAGATAGATAGATAGATAGATAGATAGAGAGATAGATAGATAGATAGATAGATAGATAGATAGATAGATAGATAGATAGATAGATAGATAGATAGATAGATAGATAGATAGATAGATAGATAAGATGATAGTAGATTAGATAGATATATAGATAGATAGATAGATAGATAGATAGATAGATAGATAGATAGATAGATAGATAGCTAGATAGATAGATAGAGATAGATCGATAGATAGATAGATAGAAGATAGATAGATAGATAGATTAGATGATAGATAGATAGATAGATAGATAGATAGATAGATAGATAGATAGATAGATAGCTAGATAGATAAGATAGATAGATAGATAGATAGATAGATAGATAGATAGATAGATCGATAGATAGATAGATAGGATAGATAGATAAGATACGATAGATAGATAGATAGATAGATAGATAGATTAGATAGATAGATAGATAGATAGATAGATAGATAGAAGATAGATAGATAGATAGATAGAAGATAGATAGATAGATAAGATAGATAGATAATAGATCGTAGATAGATAGTAGATAGATAGATAATGGAGTTCAAATCACCAAATCTCTTTGGATCTTCTCTACAACTCTAAGAATCTTACAAAACCTTAAACAATAAACTAGAACAAAAATAGAAAGCATGCTTTTCCTTAAGCACACAAGCAAGCTATATATAGTGAGTTCATTAGGTTAAAAACTCGTCAGGGGCAATCTTTTAATTTGGTGAAGACTTGGGCTTTAAGTTGGCTAGAACCATTCCGTCTCTGCGTGACTCCGTATCGATCGATGTCACAGGATGTGCATCGATCGATTATAATCTTGATACATCGACCTTTGGATACTGATGTCGATCGATGGCACAGAATATGCATCGATCGATTGTTGTCTCTGAATATCGACCTCTAGTCTTGTTTAATGATCAGCTCGGATGAAATCTCTATTAAGCTCCAAAATGCTCCAATATCATCACTTTACTTCAAAATGGTCCTGAACCTGAAAACATATCTAATAGGCTCCAAAACATAATATATCTTAAAACACCTATATACCATGGGTAAAAACAGGTAAAATCCATGGTGTATCAGTTATCAGATCAATGTCTTGTTAGCTTGACTATGGTAGCTTGTTGTTAGAGTCTTAGAGAATTTGATTGCTTTTTTTGCTTGTCCTCAAGCAAGTTTAAATATCGTACAAAAAATATTAGAGAGCAAGTTTTAAAAAATATCGTGCAATTTTAAATAAAAATATAACCAAAATTTTAGAAACCCTAATAAGTATTATTAGCATTGCTTAGTTAGCCATTAGCCTCACGACTCACGTTCACACGACTTCAAGTTGAAAAAAAAACTAACGAAAACTTGAGAGGACCATGGGATCAAGGAGCGATCCAGAAGAGCAATTTCACGATGCATACCGACTACTCTCAACCACCAACATTGGACTTCGCGAGTCAAGCTACCTTAGCTGCTCTTGCTGCGGCTGAAGAGTTCGAGGATCAGAGAATTGAAGGTGTTGCAAGTGATGTTGCTGTTGATGGAAAGAAGAAAGCAAGCAAAAAGAAAGCTCATCAACCTTGACGATGAAACGCTGAATCTGATGTTTGAAATCCACTTCACCAACCCCAACAAGCAAACCTCACAGACAGAGCAAGTTTTTGTAACAGCCACAGGGAAACCCATGTTGCAATCCACTGTAGATGGGTGGCATCGGCTCGTCCTCACATGGCGTTGTGTTTGTTGTAGAAAGACAGTAGTACTGTACCTGTGAAATCAGGTCATTCGGTGGAGGGAGTAAGGAGAAGGAGCGATTCACCTGTCAGTTCGCCAAAGGGCAAGGCCGAGGACACCACACACAAAACAAGAAGGCAGCGTCTTCCTACTGGGTTCATAGAAGAAGAAGAAGAAAGAAGAAGAAGAAGGAAGAAGAGACGAAGAAGAAGAAGATAGAAGACAGAAGGAAGAAGCTCGAGGAAGATACCAGATTTGATGAATTCATTGGATGAAGGAAGAGTTGGATGAGGATGAAATCGAAGGGATAATAGGCAAAGGTCAGATGTGTGAGTTCTATTTCAAGGTGGTCCATAACCGAATGGGACGATGAAAGCTGTATGCAAACATTGCAGGATTGAGTATGCATGGCATTCCCACACGTATGGATCCAGTGGGCTGAGAAGGCATCGTTGGAGATGTAAGGTGTATCAAAGGAACAATAGAAATCAGCAACAGATCAATTTCGAGGGGAAGTTACAACCTCGCAAGTACGATCATACTGTCTTTCGGCAGATGATAGCTAAGACGATTGTCCAAAATGATCTACCATACTCGTACGTTGAGTATCAAAAAGTCCGAGAAACTTGGAAGTATTTGAATGCTGATGTGAAGTTCATTTGTCGTAACACAGCGAGATCAGATGTGTATCGACTGTATGAAAGTGAGAGAGACACCTTGAAAAGAGAAATAGCGAGTCTTCCTGTTCAAGTCTCCTTGACGTCTGATAATGCTACGAGTAATGACTCGATGCAAGATATTGTGAAATCGCAGCTGATGTTGACTGATAACTTGTTGTGTGGAGAAGAGTTTTTCCATGTCAGATGTGCAGCTCCCATACTTAACCTCATACTGCAAGATGGGTTAAAGGTTATTGGAGATGCTTTTGCCCAATGTAAGAGAGAGTGTTAAGTATGTATTATCATCGGAATCGCGGGAAGATTTGTTCGGAAAAGTAGTGGTTGCTGCGGGTGTAAAAAAAACTGGCGGTCTGATATTGGATGCGGCGACAAGATGGAACTCGGCGTACTATATGCTTGAAAGAGCAATCAAGTACCGTAAAGCATTTGAGAAGTTGGAGAAATTTGACAAGAGGGGTTATAGAATGGCGCCCACAGCTGAGGAATTGACCAGAGCTGATAGTATCTGCACTTTTCTGGGGCCATTTGCTGTGACACGAAGATGATGTCTGGTTCTATTTACCTGACAGCGAACTTGTATTTCTATCAAGTTTGGTTGATCCATGACTGGCTTACTAATAATGAGGACAGTGATGATGAGATTATCAGAGACATGGTGCCACCGATGAAGGAGGAGTTCGACAAATATTGGGATGAAGTCAATGGTCTTTTTGCAATGGCAGCAGTCTTTGATCCACGATTTAAGCTTTCACTTGTTGACTGTTGTTTAGGGAAGCTTTACATGAGTACACAACATATTAAGTTGAAGAACTTGCGTGAGAGGCTCAGGATTCTGCCCAAGTCTTACAACAAAATATCCAAGACTAACTCACCCTCTACAAAGCCACGTGAGACGGTTCGACCACCAACATGTGAGCCAGCGTCTGCAGGAATGTTTTGAGAACTACACCGTGAGTATTTTTTTATTTTTAACCTTCTTTTAATTAATTTTCTAAACTTGATGTCTTACATATTTAAAAAAAAACTTTCTAGGATTCTTTGCATTTCGCAAAGTCAGTGGCGCTGTGAGTGGGAAGACACCTAAACATATTTTGATGAACCACAGTTTAATCACTACAAGAAAACATGGGAGTTGCGACTACCATTTACGACCACAAATGTGTGGTAAATTAGCGTCAAAATTACATCTAAGTTACGACTAAGGGAGTCTTAGTTGTATTTTAGACGTAATATTGCTACTAAAAATGTTAGTCGTAATCTAGACGCAACATAACGTCTGATATACGACTACATTTACAAGTAGTCGTAATGTAGTCGTAAACTTACGTCTAAATTACATCTGATTAACGACCAATGCTGGTCGTAACCTGGTCTTACTTTACGACTAGTTTACATCGAACTAGTACCATCTGATTAACAACCAACTTACGAGTACAGCAGTTGTACATTTGTAGTTAATTTATGATCAAACATAAATTAGTTGTAACATTGTTACCTACCAAAATCGAAATTTTTCTATGAATATGATCTTCTCCCTCATTCTTAAGATGCACAAAAAAAAGAAACGAAAAAGAAAAAAAATGTCTGGAAATATCTATGAGCTTCAAAGTTGGATGTATGCGCATAAAGATTCAAGGGGAAGAGTAACCAACGAATTTCTCAACGGAGCAGAGATATTCATGTAACAGGCCGGACAGACGTCGCTCACAAAGGAAACGGGTAAAATGTTCTGTCCCTGCCGCAAATGCAATAATACGAAGTTTGCTGCTAGTGAAACGGTTTGGAAACATATAGTAAATAGAGGATTTACTCCACATTACTATATCTGGTTTAACCACAGAGAGGGTGATAATAGGAATGAAGTTAGTAGTAGTAATCAGGTTGAAAATGTTCGTAACAGAGATGAACCACATTTGTCTTCTGAAAATTACCTTCAAGAGGATCATATGGTAGATCATATTAGGATGCATGATATGGTTACATATGCATTTCGTGAAACAACATCGGTAATAGAGGATGTGGAAAATGTAGAAGGGCCTAACTTGGATGCAAAAAGATTTTATGAAATGCTAGCAGCAGCAAATGAGCCAATTTATGAAGGTTGTAGAGAAGGTCTTTCTAAATTATCATTGGCAGCTAGGATGATGAATATCAAAACTGATCATAGCTTACCTGAAGTTTGTATGGATGCATGGGCTGAGTTGTTTAAAGAGTATTTGCCTGAAGATAATTTGTGTGCTGAATCTTATTATGAGATTCAGAAACTGGTTCATAGTCTTGGCTTACCTTCGGAGATGATTGATGTGTGTATAGACAATTGTATGATATACTGGGAAAAAGATGCAGAATTGTTAGAGTGTAAATTTTGCAAGAAGCCACGATATCAACCGCAAGGATGTGGGCGGAATAGGGTGCCGTACCAGCGGATATGGTACTTACCTATTAAAGATAGAATGAAGAGATTATATCAATCTCAAAAGACGGCAGCATCAATGAGATGGCATGCGGAACATACCCAGAAGGAAGGCGAGATCAATCATCCCTCTGATGCAAAAGCATGGAAACACTTTAATTCGGTGTACCCTGATTTTGCAAGAAACCCCCGTAACGTTTATCTTGGGCTCTGCACAGATGGCTTTAGTCCATTTGGAATGTCAAGAAGACAATACTCGCTTTGGCCAGTCTTCTTGACGCCATACAACCTTCCACCAGAGATGTGTATGCGAAAGGAATTGATTTTCGTGAGTATATTGATACCTGGGCCAAAGCATCCGAAGAGGTCCCTTGATGTTTTTCTGCAGCCTTTGATAAAAGAATTAAAGAAATTATGGTCTGCAGGCGTGCAGACATATGATTGTTCAATGAGAACAAACTTTACAATGCGAGCAGTTCTTTTGTAGACCATTATTGACTTTCCTGCATATGGGATGTTGTCAGGTTGGACGATGCATGGGAGGCTATCTTGTCCTTATTGTATTGGAAGTACAGACGCATTTCAGTTGAATAATGGTAGGAAAACGTCATGGTTTGATTGTCATTGGAGATTTCTTCCTATTAACCATCCGTACCGAAGGAACAAGAAATTGTTTCCGTCAAAAAGGATTGTACGGGACACCGCTCCACCATATTTATCTGGAGTGAAAATCGAGAAGGAAATTGATCACTATGGTGGACTAGACACAATCAACAAAGAGGGTAATTGGCATACTACCACAAATATGTGTGATGGTTACAGGACACAACATAATTGGCACAAGAAGAGTATATTTTGGGAACTTCCATGTGGGAACCGAAATTCACACCGTCAATTTTAATGAATAAGATTGAGGAGGAAAGCCAAGTTAACCCGACTTTCCTTGAAGGTCCGGATTCTCTGCGACAGCCAACGACAAGTGACCGAATAAATGCGGAAAAAGATTTGTTAAGATTTGAGACTGGACCTTAAGAAAGGCTGCCTACATACCCCTTTCGAGGATCAAGTCGGACGTAGTTCAGTTAGAAAGAATTGAACAAGAGATCGAACCGTCTGGGCGGGTTCGTCTAGTATGAGCGTTTGTCATAGAAACAGGCATGTCGAAGATAACGCCTAGGGTTTCTATGTGCGGAGCTCTTAAGTAAAAGAATTGTCCGATCCTTCCGAGAGGAGCGGAGATTTGCGAGCAGGAGGCGGCCAGACGTTCGAGGGCCTGGTTCGTCTAATATGAGCGTTGGTCATAGAAGCGGGCATGTCGAAGATAATGCCTAGGGTTTCTATGTGCGAAGCTCTGAGTAAAAGTATAGTTAGATCCTTCCGAGAGGAACGTGGGTCTGCGGAGAAGATAAAACTAGAACAAGAGGCGGCCAGACGTTCTGAGTCCTGCCTCGCTGGCCTAACCGCCTAAGTTCTAAGTTCTCTAAGCTAGCAGGATGCTCTAAGTCTCCAATCTAGGATTTTTGGATCCCCTTCTCTTCTCCCTTGCTCTCCTTATATATCCACTCCAAGGTCGGTTTGCCTTAGGATGATGGACCTCGCCTTTGGGCCCAAGCTTATCTCTTCAGGAAGTATTCCATTTTCGTCGATCTTTGTAATTATCCTCGAGTTTTCGGTGACTTGATGTTTATCCGATGTTTATCCGATGTTCGGGATATCGGACAAACCGTCATCCCCTGATTGGGCCTGAATTCCTAAATTCGTAAGTTAGTCCGTGGACTTGTCTTAAGTCGTTAAACGTTTTATACGATTTCTCGGAAAGACTATCTTTCTCGTAAAATAAACCGTATAACCTAAAGGATCGATGTTCAAGTTAATCGACCTTGTTCTATACGATATCTTCTACGAGAAATCCAATCCTTCTAGTTTTTGTCGTAAAACATCGAGGACGATTCCAATCGAGTCGTAGGATGTTTATTCCGTAGCCGTGATCGTCCCAAACTCATGATGATTGATCCAAACAAGCCAAGATGGGATCAGACCGAACACGATGGACCGAGACCAGGACGAGGGCCGTCGACCGGCGCCAGGCCGGGGTGCCGCCGGGGTGCCGCCGGCGCGCACGACGGGTGCCGCCGGCGCCAGGCCGGGTGCCCGCCGGCGCCAGGCCAGCCCGCGCGACGGGTGCCGCCGGCGCCAGGCCGGGTGCCGCCGGCGCCAGGCCAGCCCGTGCGACGGGTGCTGCCGGCGCCAGGCCGGCCCGCGTCACGGGTGCCGCCGGCGCCAGTTCGGGTGCCGCCGGCGCCAGGCCAGCCCGCGTGACGGGTGCCGCCGGCAACCAGGCCGGTGCCGCCGGCGCCAGGCCGGGTGACGGGTGCCGCCGGCGCCAGGCCGGGTGCCGCCGGCGCCAGGCCAGCCCGTGCGACGGGTGCCGCCGGCGCCAGGCCCGGGTGCCGCCGGCGCCAGGCCAGCCCGTGCGACGGGTGCCGCCGGCGCCAGGACGGGTGCCGCCGGCGCCAGGCCGGGTGCCGCCGGCGCCAGGCCGGCCCGCGTCACGGGTGCCGCCGGCGCCAGGCCAGCCCGCGTGTCGGGTGCCGCCGGCGCCAGTCCGGCCCGCGTGGCGCGTGACGCCGGCGCCAGGCCGGGGTGCCGCCGGCGCCAGGCTGTAGATCTCGGCGAGGGCTTCGATTTGATATCTTGATCGTTTTATGGTTCCTCACGGTTTGAGAGAACGACCTCTTCGAAGTTTCGAGGCAGATTCTTTTATGTTTAGGGTTTTTGTGGTGATCGAATCTTGATGTCGTTGGGCGAGCGGACCGATCTTTCCGGGGATTCTCGTCCACGCACGCCCGTAGTCTTCCGATCTCACAGAGAGTGGATATTCTAATTTGAGAAAATCTCGTATAACTCCTTTTAGAAATTATCCGAGACTTTTTGTTTCAAGAAATACTTTCTAGAGACTTTCAGTCATTGATTCCGTCGCGACCGATTTTGACACCAACAGTTAGCCCCCCAGCTCGTTAGAACCTTCGTGATGTTCTTGCGAGCGATAAGACATGTCAGGTAAGATAGGCGGAATCAATGGTTGAAAGGCTCCGTTGAAAGTGGTAAGATTGGGGCTGCGCCTTTCGAAGGCTGCCTACGTACCCTTGGTGTAGGGATCAAGCCTTCCGTAGTTCGTTTTGGAGTTTAAGACCCTTGTGATCTGTTTTCCGGCGAGACTTATATGGTCTGGTTATGTGTCATGAGAGACTTTCGAGCATGATGCTGTTGATGTATTTGTTTTTCGATTATTTATGAACTTCAGTTTTTTCGAAGTATGAGAAAGAGGGTGTGAATTGTCGTCTCATTCCTAGTTCCCTGATGATCACCGTACCTATTGTTTGCATAAAGCGAGATTTTCCGCGGTTTACCGATTTACGCGGAAAGTTCGTGAAACGAATAGGCTTAAGTGAAGAGACAAATTTTTGGATCTCGTATACCATACTATGTCTGTGAGATGTCAAGATCCAGCGTGGCTGGGTTTAGGGCAAGACCTAGGTTTACTCTCGGACTGAGGCTTTGCGATGACAAATCGGCTTTCGTTTTGCCTGTTTGCGATTTTAACCTGACTCGTACCGTTTAAAATCCGCGAATTGTTGTCGGCTTATATGATTTGTCTGGGCGTGAGTCGAGCTACTTCCTTTACGAAGAGCTAGACCAAAATTTTGGATTTCTTGTATAGCGCGCTATGTTTATCCTTGTCGGATGCAAGAGAGCCTACCCCTTGAAGGGCGGCTATTTGTCTGTTTAGGACGTTAGAGTTCGTTTGTTGTGATCAGCAACAACGAAATGATGCCAGTTTAGAGGCATGTTACCGTTTAGAGGTGTGTTTGTATGTTTTGAGTTTTAGAGACGAGGATTTCGTCTGGAACGTTTTGAGGAAAAGAATGTCCTTCGAGCGTTAGCGACGTCTCGCAGTGCTGAAGGTCGAGTTTCCCTTGTGCCGCATTTCGTGGTTGAAATGTTCGCGGGCTTTGGAGATGTTTTGCGAATGTTCGCAGCCAGAAACTGTTTGTTTCGGTTTAGACGCAGGACCAAGAGGTCGCGTAAGTTCGACCCAGGGAGAAGCGTCTACATTCACAGTGCTTCGTGAAGTGTTGGCCTTCCGGGATTTGTTTGTATATATTAAGGATGACTCGTATAACTCTTGGAGCCTTGTCACGAGTGTTTCTTTTCATGCCGTGTTTACGGGGCGTATAGAACTTAATCGATTGACGATGAGTTTAAATCTTCCGTTAACCGTATGGTTGTTAGGACTGAGTTTTGGTATGAAGAGTTTATCGTATGATTTCCGATTCTGGGTTATGCGACAAATTGCTTGCGTAATAGTCACTTGGCGTTCTATGAACAAATCGTGGATTGTTGTTTTTAGTCGTTAAGTGATTGGAGCGGTGCTCGCTCAGTAGCTTTGGATTGGCATGGAGGCTAGATTCAGCCGTATCGCCAAGGAAATTGTTGGTAAACGATCAGACCATGACCCTTATTAAGGTCATGTTAGTTTACGATTGTCCTTAATGGGGATGCCGAATTCAGGTTCGGGCTTTACGGAAGGGCGTAGTTGGCCGAGGGCCAAATAGCGTTTGCCGAGATAGACATGCCAAGCATAGCGGAGTTTTCTGAGTTATGGCTGATGGCTTTTAGAAACGATCTTCCACTTTAGGTCTTAGTTATACGATGAATGGCTCGTATAAATTCTTTTTTTGTTGCATGAAAATCGTTTCATTTATCCGAGGGGGACAAAGTTTAAGGGATCGACGCAGGACACGTGCGGGTTCGTCTACGTGATTATTTCCTGCTCGGACGCAACCGCGGGGAGTGAAAGCAGGAGTCAGAAACCTTGTGGAGCGAAAACTGTCTATGTCAGTTACCCGTTGGACCCATTATGTTTATTTTACGAAATTTGCTTTGTATGAATTGACTCGACCATACAGAAGATTTCTCGTAAAAGTGATGTAAGGGGGTTTTCGCAAAGGTAACCGGAGAGCGTTTCTCACGAATTACTTGCGATATTCGCGACCACGGATTGTGTTTTCCTCATTCACTTTTGCGTACTGCGAAATCGTTTTGCATAAGACCGGTCATGTTTTTTCCATAGGCTATTTTGTTTTAAAATGTTCTTGTTATACGAAAGTAATGGATGACCGGTTTCATAGAGATAGAAAATCGCAGTTTGTTAAAGTAGCGATTTTTCCGCGGATTACACGGGAGATGTTTCCGCTAAGATTTCGACCTTTGGACGAAAGCTGCTTCGAACTACTTATGGAGTTTTACCGAAGGTTATTTCGTTATTTTCGTAGTTCACCGTCATGCTATTAGTCTGACGTTGGTACACGTTTCTAGTCGCGAGTTTGCGACGAGAGACGACGTAGAGTTTTCAAGACTATGTTTGTAACGGTTGGGCTATGCCATTAGCGTTTTTTAGACGAATCTTATTGCTGCGAGAGTTTGCTTTGTCAAAAGCGTTGTCTTGATGCTGAAGCAAAAAGTTTTCGAAGATAGGATTATACGGGTATAGTATACGTACCTACTTCCCTTTTCTTTTTACGGAAGAAAACGGGTTAGCCGTTCTTCCGAAGGCTTGTGTACGTTTTTTCTTTCTTTTAGGAAGCGGGATGAGTATGCTTTTAGAACGCGTGGCGATCGTTTCTCGGTTTTTCGAGAGACTAGATCGGTTTGCATGTTCTGCCTGGACAATCAAGGAACGATGGAACAAGACTGGAAATTTTGCCTAAGACTTAGCTTGCTAGACTATCCACCTAGGTCCTAAGTTCCCTAAATTCTACGGCAGTTTTTCAAGACGTTTTTGTTCCTGTCCTACAAAGAATTTAAACCTTTACAAAAATTTTCGAGAAAATAGTCTTTTGAAGGTTTCGGCATTTCCGAAGGAATCCCATTTCTCGTATAGTCGAGACGATTGGTGTTTAGAATAACCGTGATCGTACCAAACTCACAAAGATTGATCTAAGCAAGCCAAGATGGGATCGGACCGAGCACGATGGGACCGAGACCAGGACGAGGGACGTCGACCGACGCCAGGCCGGGGTGCCGCCGGCGCCAGGCCAGCCCGCGTCCGCGTGCCGCCGGCGCCAGGCCAGCCCGCGTCCCGCGTGCCGCCGGCGCCAGGCCGCCGGGTCCGCGTGCCGCGGCGCCAGGCCAGCCCGTGTCCCGCGTGCCGCCGGCGCCAGGCCGGTGCCGCCGGCGCCAGGCCAGCCCGCGTCCCGCGTGCCGCCGGCGCCAGGCCAGCCCGCGTCCCGTGCCGCCGGCGCCAGGCCGGGGTGCCGCCGGCGCCAGGCCAGCCCGCGTCCCGCGTGCCGCCGGCGCCAGGCCGGGGTGCCGCCGGCGCCAGGCCAGCCCGCGTCCCGCGTGCCGCCGGCGCCAGGCCGGGGTGCCGCCGGCGCCAGGCCAGCCCGCGTCCCGCGTGCCGCCGGCGCCAGGCCGGGTGCCGCCGGCGCCAGGCCAGCCCGCGTCCCGCGTGCCGCCGGCGCCAGGCCGGTGTGGCCGGCGCCAGGCCAGCCCGCGTCCCGCGTGCCGCCGGCGCCAGGCCGGGGTGCCGCCGGCGCCAGGCCAGCCCGCGTCCCGCGTGCCGCCGGTGCCAGGCCGGGGTGCCGCCGCGCCAGGCCAGCCCGCTCCCGCGTGCCGCCGGCCCAGGCTGCCGCCGGCGCCAGGTCGTCTTGCCGTCTGTGGGTTTTTTCGTTGTTCGATCTTTCCCTCGTCAGTCGTTTGCGGGAAATCTTTTGAGTTTTGGGAAGGTCTTTAGCCGTAGATTTCGAGATAACCGTTTTTGACCCCAACAAGAGCAAAGTGAGGTTTCCACAGGCGAGGTGACCTTGGTGATAGTTGTTCTCGTCCACAGGCGAGGTGGCCGGGAGAGTAATTTTGTTCCCTTCGTAAAATCTCAACGGAAACTCCGATTGAGACGAAACGAAAGCCATTTTGACCTAGACACAAAGGAGAACAAAGTGGGCTCTTACTAAGGCGAACTGGGAAGACTGATCTTACCTTATGGCAAGTCGTCCTAGTAAGATCAAGCTCCGACCTCCTTTCGTTTTCCCGTTTGTTCCTCGAGAGTTGTTTGTAAGAAGTATGGCAGTGGGAATCGGTGAACCGATTTGCCGTGCTTCTGTTCCACGAGTAATATAGGGTTTCCCCAAGGATTCGAGGAGAATAAGTTTTCTTTTTCCGAGAGGTTCTCGAAAGAAACGTTTTTCGTAGAAACCTTGCTCGTTGCGATTTCTCTAACTTGGTAACAAGATGAATTTTTGGGGTTTGATAGATTTTATCGTTGCCCTTTCTGTTTAGATAGAGAAATTGCGAGCTCGTTTTTGTGCTATTCCTGTGGCGGAAAGCTGCGGCTAAGTTTTTGATTTGCTCGAGCACCGTGGCGTTTGCGTAAGCGTTGGCCATAGGAACAGTCGCTGCTGGAGTTGTTTTACCATCGTTGACGCAAACTGCAACTTTTTCTTTCATATTTCTGGACATTGGTTCGATCAAGCGCTTTGCGGCCGTATGAGTAAGAGTAATCCGTCCCCCCCTCCTTCTAGCGCCAAACTGTGGGAACCGAAATTCACACCGTCAATTTTAATGAATAAGATTGCGGAGGAAAGCCAAGTTAACCCGACTTTCCTTGAAGGTCCGGATTCTCTGCGACAGCCAACGACAAGTGACCGAATAAATGCGGAAAAAGATTTGTTAAGATTTGAGACTGGACCTTAAGAAAGGCTGCCTACATACCCCTTTCGAGGATCAAGTCGGACGTAGTTCAGTTAGAAAGAATTGAACAAGAGATCGAACCGTCTGGGCGGGTTCGTCTAGTATGAGCGTTTGTCATAGAAACAGGCATGTCGAAGATAACGCCTAGGGTTTCTATGTGCGGAGCTCTTAAGTAAAAGAATTGTCCGATCCTTCCGAGAGGAGCGGAGATTTGCGAGCAGGAGGCGGCCAGACGTTCGAGGGCCTGGTTCGTCTAATATGAGCGTTGGTCATAGAAGCGGGCATGTCGAAGATAATGCCTAGGGTTTCTATGTGCGAAGCTCTGAGTAAAAGTATAGTTAGATCCTTCCGAGAGGAACGTGGGTCTGCGGAGAAGATAAAACTAGAACAAGAGGCGGCCAGACGTTCTGAGTCCTGCCTCGCTGGCCTAACCGCCTAAGTTCTAAGTTCTCTAAGCTAGCAGGATGCTCTAAGTCTCCAATCTAGGATTTTTGGATCCCCTTCTCTTCTCCCTTGCTCTCCTTATATATCCACTCCAAGGTCGGTTTGACTTAGGATGATGGACCTCGCCTTTGGGCCCAAGCTTATCTCTTCAGGAAGTATTCCATTTTCGTCGATCTTTGTAATTATCCTCGAGTTTTCGGTGACTTGATGTTTATCCGATGTTCGGGATATCGGACAAACCGTCATAGCCTGATTGGGCCTGAATTCCTAAATTCGTAAGTTAGTCCGTGGACTTGTCTTAAGTCGTTAAACGTTTTATACGATTTCTCGGAAAGACTATCTTTCTCGTAAAATAAACCGTATAACCTAAAGGATCGATGTTCAAGTTAATCGACCTTGTTCTATACGATATCTTCTACGAGAAATCCAATCCTTCTAGTTTTTGTCGTAAAACATCGAGGACGATTCCAATCGAGTCGTAGGATGTTTATTCCGTAGCCGTGATCGTCCCAAACTCATGATGATTGATCCAAACAAGCCAAGATGGGATCAGACCGAACACGATGGGACCGAGACCAGGACGAGGGCCGTCGACCGGCGCCAGGCCGGGGTGCCGCCGGCGCCAGGCCAGCCCGCACGACGGGTGCCGCCGGCGCCAGGCCGGGTGCTGCCGGCGCCAGGCCAGCCCGCGCGACGGGTGCCGCCGGCGCCAGGCCGGGTGCCGCCGGCGCCAGGCCAGCCCGTGCGACGGGTGCCGCCGGCGCCAGGCCGGCCCGCGTCACGGGTGCCGCCGGCGCCAGGTCGGGTGCCGCCGGCGCCAGGCTGTAGATCTCGGCGAGGGCTTCGATTTGATATCTTGATCGTTTTCTGGTTCCTCACGGTTTGAGAGAACGACCTCTTCGAAGTTTCGAGGCAGATTCTTTTATGTTTAGGGTTTTTGTGGTGATCGAATCTTGATGTCGTTGGGCGAGCGGACCGATCTTTCCGGGGATTCTCGTCCACGCACGCCCGTAGTCTTCTGATCTCACAGAGAGTGGATATTCTAATTTGAGAAAATCTCGTATAACTCCTTTTAGAAATTATCCGAGACTTTTTGTTTCAAGAAATACTTTCTAGAGACTTTCAGTCATTGATTCCGTCGCGACCGATTTTGACACCAACATTCCATATTGGAATGATCTACTTCTACGCCACAATCTTGATGTGATGCATATAGAGAAGAAATTCTTTGACAACATCATCAATACTTTGTTGAACATCCCCGAGAAGACAAAAGATAACAAGAATTCAAGGTTGGATTTGCCGGCATTGTGTTCTAGAAAACAAGAATTGAGCTGCATATTAGAAACGATGGGAAAATTCCGGTTCCCATTTTCAGATTGTCAGCAGAAGCAAAAACGGCGTTGTTCAAGTGGGTGGCATCAGATGTGAAGTTTTCTGATGAATATGTTTCAAATCTATCAAAATGTGTTGATCAGCAGGGACAAAAGTTTTCAGGGATGAAGAGTCATGACTGTCATGTGTTTATGCAACGACTTCTACCATTTGCATTGGCGCAGTTGCTTCAAAAAATATTCACGAACAATTGCTGGTAACAAAATAAAGCTCTTATTAGGGAAGTTTACTAAAATGACACAAATTAATGGTGTTATTACTAGAATAACTCATATTTTTTCAAAATAATTAAAATATTTTTCTGGTCAAAATTGCCCTTGTCCATAGTTATAACAAAAAAAATATTACTAAACTATCCTTAACATTTGATCGACGGCAGATTTATTTTCAAAAAAATAAATCTGTCGACCAATAAGTCTATTTATAAAATCTGTATAGAAAAAGAAATCTACCGTTAAAGTGGTGACAGACTTTTTTAGAAACGTCAGATTTGTTTCCACGGTAGATTTAATTATCCGATTTGAATTAAAAACAGATTTTTAAGAACATATCTGTCGAATGTGGTAGCAGATTTGTTATAAATGGTAGATTTTTGTGGTCAATTTATTTTCTTTTGAACCGACTTATTTTCTTATGTTCGACTTATTTTCTTACGGTAGAGTTATATATCCGACTTAAAATTATTGATAGACTTTTTGTTTATGTAGTAGCAGATTTATTTGTTTATGTTACGACAGATTTATTGACGGAAATCCGGTTTAATGTAAACCAAACTTAACTTAATATTCAATTTTGACCTGGTTTACACTAATTTTAAATCTGATTTATTTTTAGGTTAACTAAGATCAGAGAAGTATGTAAATTTTGGTAACTGTCATCATCTCTTTCATCCCTCTTTTCTTGAACGTCTGTTCATGGCTGGTGGAGCTAAACATATGTCCCCACATTAATAGTTTCTTGAACAATCTGTTGTCATCGAAAAAAAAAGAACAATCTATTGTCAAAGCCACTAATAATGCAGTGAGGTTTTTCAAGAATGAGTTTATTACCATGCGATTAAAAAAAAGTCTAAACAGTGACAAAGTCAAAATAAAATATGGCATAATGACACTCTTCAGCAGAAAGGCGTGCAACAAAGTCCTTATATGTAAGAATAGGTTCTTGAATTTGACATGGTCTTGAGTTTGTACTGCTCTCTTTCAATTGATATTACATATCTATAAAGTTCAGAGGTATTATTAGTTATCACTATGATGAAATTGATTAACAATATCATGATAGAAGAGCAGCTACTAGTATTACTTGTCTGCTGACAAGGAATGTGGACAGCAACCAGCTTACTACTTTTTTTTTATATCATTCTCAGAAAAAGAACATAACAATGCAGGTGTTTCAAGCAAGAAACTGAACTGCCCATGAAAAATCTTTATAACCTATAAATATTTATCTGAAATCACAAAACAAAGATTTTCCAAATCTTCAAGCCTGCATGTTCCTCTTCTTGGGATGAGACTTGGTGACTCTAAGGCCTTTGCTGATCACGCTGCGCCCCACAAAGGAGTCCTCTTCTTACGTGTTTGTTTTCTCATCACAGTTCCTAAACCAAAACTACACTCAGAAAGAATCAATTCACTGCAACATTAGACAAGACTTGTTAACATAGAGCTTAAGCTTGTTTTGTTTCTTTGTTTTGGTGGTTCCAAGTACTACACCTTGCTCCTTGTCAGCTACTTGAATGGTCATCGTCTTCTTGTACGCCAAACCTGAAATCAAAGCAAAAAGATCCAACCGTTAATCACATGTAAACCAACAAAATTCAAAACAAAAGATCCAAACTTTAGAGTGTGTAATACCTAAAGGCAGTAACCTGTGTCCATAAACAACATTTTATCCAACAGATTAACAATAATTTAGAGGAAACAACAGAGTTGTGTCGTTACCAGAGTGCTTGTAAGAGTTGAGTTTGCAGAGGTTGTTGCTCTCTTTGCTAAATTAAACCTTAGCATTGCCTCCGCCGAACTGTTTAACTAAGAAGCAGTTGTTTCTGTTCCCAGAAAAGTTGTCCTCGAACTGTTACTATTGTCTTCCCAATATCACGTATGTATCTCAGACCCCAAGAGAAAACAATTTCAAACAATCCAAAACCAAGTCATTAGTTCATACAACTTTAAATAAAACAGAGAGTAAATGTTAATTATCAAATACAATCGAAGTTAACAGATCTAAAAGTCGAAGTTTTAGTTGAAACTGGGAATTAGGGTTTCAAAATTTCAACATGCAATCAATTAATTTATGATAACAACAACTCAAATAGCATAAGATTAAAGACTCACAGATTTAGAGTAACTTGTAGTTGAAGCCGGATGTGACTGAGGTGAAATCGATTTCAGGTTTGTCGAGTTGGAAAGAGACGAAGGTGAGTTATCGTGGAGGATGGCGGAGAAAAAGTCGAGTCATGGTAGAGGTGACGCAGACGAAGCCGGTTGTGAGGGAAAAGGGACCGTCGGAGATGGAGGTGACGGAGACGACGAAGAGAACGTCGTTTCTTCGCCCTCGGTGGAGAATGTGTTTTTTTTTCCTTTCTTATAATATAGATATATTTCTTTTTTAATTTGGGTTTAATTATTAGTAATGGTAAAATCGTAACTTTGCATGATTCAAGAGTTAATCTAGTAATTTCAGAATTATATGAGTTAATCTAGTCATTTTATGATTAATATGAGTCATTTTAAGTAATTTCTCTTATTAATTATTATTTCTTGTTGGAAAAAACTTATAAAAAGTATCTTATGTTGGCTTGTACATTCTTTGTAGGCATCGGAGCTTTTTTCAGAGATCTTAGCGCACGCACCTTGACTGTAGATATCATCAAACAACTTGATGAGAATATCCGGATCTTGATGTGCAATTTGGAGAAAAAATTTCCTCCGTCCTTTTTTGACGTCATGGAACACCTAGTTGTTCTCCTTTCGTATGAGGCATTGCTTCGTGGACCTGTTCATAATGGATGGATGTATCCTTACAAGCGAGCCATGAGGTATTTGAAAGGAAAAGCAAGAAATCTGGCAAGGGTGGAAGGTTCAATAGTTGCTGGGAGTTTGAATGAGGAAACATCTCACTTCACGTCGTACTACTTGGGGTCACAAGTCTGGACACCGAAAAGGACTACGAGCAGATATGATGATGGTGGTGTTATGCCAACATATGTTGTTGAAGATGTTCCAGACTTATTCTGTCATATTGGACGTCTAGGTGGAAAACTGAAAGAAGTTTGGTGGTCGAGTACAGAAGACGCTCACAGTGCCCACACATATATACTCCTTAACTGGGAGGAGATTGAGTCATTTGAAAGGTTATTAATTAAAATTATTTTTTCCGTTAAATTTTACCACACAATACTCCTTAATTAATGATCATTTTGTTTAAAAAGTGATTTCGTTGCCCAAGTCGAAGAAGATATACCAGGGATATCAACCAATGATCTCAACAAAAGAAAAGACCAACACTTTGTGAAGTGGTTAAAAACGCAGGTATATATATTAACTAAAAATGTTATTTTATTATATAATTAATGAAGTTATATATTTATATATATATGTTGACGAACCAGGTTGATTATGATGATCCATTCTATCCTCAGTGGTTTCACGAAATGATACAAGGTCCAGTTGCTAAGGTCACCACAGCATCTATGTATTTCACACGAGGCTACACTTTTCACACTTACGAATATGGAAGTCGGCGAGCAACAATGAATTATGGAATATGTGTGAAAGGTGAGACAGATTTCTATGGAATCTTACAAGAGATCATCGAAGTGGAGTTTCCCGGCGTAGTGAAGCTGAAATGCGATCTCTTCAAATATGACTGGTGTGACCCCACAGTCAACAGAGGTGTTCGGTATAGCAAGTTTGGATTGTTGATATTAATGCTACACGGAGGTACAAGTAATTTGAACCCTATATATTGGCATCTCAAGCAAACCAAGTTTGTTTTATTCCATACCCGAGGATCAGACAATCTGAAATATCTTGGTTAGCCGCTATAAAAGTTACACCTCGGGGCCGAATATTGACTGATGAACAGCCGCCTTTACAAGAAGATGCCGTAAATGAAGTAGAAGTACCTGAGCAAGCTGCAGATGATATCTTACTTGTTGATCTGGATAACCAGGGATATGAAGAACTTCTAGACGATGCAACGGACGAAGCCAACGAAGATGAATTTGAAGAAAATGATGATGTGGATGAAGTTTCTGATGAAGAGTGATCGAGTTTCATTATGTTACAGCGTTTATGTTTTATTATATTGTCAAACTCATTGTATTGCATTACAAATAATATATAACTTATCATCATGTCTGCTCAGTTATGAACTTAATATAAAAAAAAATCATTAATTTTTTTTTAATCTTTGTACTTTTGAGTTAGAAGTGTATATAACTTATGATGTTTGCGGTTTTGGGGTTTAGGGGTTGGGGTTTGGGGTTTCGATTTTAGGGTATAAAGAGCGGTCGACGCTAATTAGTCGTAACAAGCCTGTAGTCCCGAGGTAGTCGTAAATTAACATCCAGAGTACGACTAAGTTAGAGGATTGGTCCCAAATTAGTCGTCAATTACATCTAATTTACGACTACACTGCTGAACTGGTCCCCACTTGGTCGTAAATTAACAACTCATTTCAACTAAACTGCTCGAATAGTCCTTAATTGGTCGTAAAGTGTTTCGAAATTTTCTATAAATACACACCAATTTCATTCTCAATTCACAGAAAAAAATTTATAAATCTTTGAAACAGATTTTTAAATATATCTCCCATAATGATTTGTCAGACGTCTGAGGATTCCTCCGTAGAAACTGAATTTTCAGTTTCTGCGGTTAAATCCTCAGCATCTGATAAATCTTTTGGGAGTTATATTTGCGAATTGTTAAGAGAGATTTTTCCAAGATTTAGGGAGAAATCTCTTTCAAATTTTTCGTATTACAACGGTAGTCCCTAATTGGTTGTAACAGCCTTCGTCCCACATTAGTCGTAATTTACCTACTCCATTACGACCACAAGTCGTAAATTGGTCGTAAAAAAAAATTAGATCCTAATTGGTCGTAAGAGAGGTTGGTCTCTCATTGGTCATAAGTTTACAACCCAATTACGATCAATAGTATCTCATCGGTCGCAACTTTACAACCCAATACGACCAACACTAAAACTCTATATATAGTCGACCTCGCCGAGGCCATTTGGTTGCTCACTCCCTTCTCTCTAACAACTTCTATGCTTCTCTCTAGGTACGTTTTTTTATAGTTTTACGTGGTTAGTTAGGTGATTAGATTAGGTTTAGAATTAGTTTAGTATGAAATTAGTTAAGTATGAAAGTAGATTAGGATGAAATTAGAATAGTTTTAGATTATTTTTATTTAATAAATTTAAATTAATTGTTTATAACCATTCATGTTTTTTTTAATAATTTTTTCAGATTGACGATATTGCTATGGCTGGCGGTAGAAGGAGACTTAGGAACCGTGCGCCTAGAAACTCTTACGGGAGTACTTTTCTTGGTCAGCTGGATTCATCCGACATCGACCGATACCGATATCCACACATCGATCGATACTGAGCCACAGAACATTGTCGCGACACTGATACTCATGCGAGACGATGAAGGTAACCTGCGTGACCAAGAAGGTCACCTGTGTAATGCAGTAGGTCAGAGAATTAATGATCAGGTGGCTGCAATCCCTGATCCAGAAGCTGAGGCTGCTGCAGCCACTGCTTAAGCTGCAGAAGAAGTGAACAGAAACAGATCAATGGCTGACTACAACCGTCCAGATCAATACTACGCCAACAGATCTGCTATCCGTCCTCCAGATATATAGAGGGCTGATTTTGAGGTGAAGCCTCAGTACTACACACTTGTAGGACAGACACCCTACAGTGGATCATCCAGTGAGCATCCTATGGACCATCTAGAGAGGTACGAGGATCTCACATCTGCTATCAAAGCTAATGGAGTCCCAACTGACCACCTACTTTGCAAGCTCTTCAAATACTCTCTTACTGGAGAAGCTTTGCAATGGCTTAAGCAACTACTACCAGGATCTCTTACATCCTGGGAGGATATCAAGAATGCTTTCTTTATTAATTTCTTTGATGAGGCACGAGCAGAAGAGTTGAGAAGCAAGATTGCTACATTCATGCAGAAGCCTGCAGAGCCTTTCAGACATTGTAGGGTTCGTTCAAGTCTTATCAGAGAGATTGTCCACACCACGGATTCAATGAAGTGCAGCTACTCAGCACTTTCTTCAGAGGTTTAGATCTGGCCTATCAGACAACACTAAACACAGCTAGTGAAGGAAACTCCAACACCAGGAATCCAAGAGAGGCTGTGAGACTTATTGAGAACTTGACAACTAGCAACAGCCCCAAGAACACTGATTATGAGAGAAGGAAATTGGCCAATGCTCTTGAGAAGGAGCAGTTGGACGATGTGAGAACCAAATTGGACAGTGTCAACAAGCTTCTAAGGAAACAGATTAGGTTTGTAGAAAATGTAGAAGCTATAGAGACTGATGAGGAAAGATATGAAGAAGAAGTGAATTCTATGGCAACAGTTAGAGGAGCAACTACAATCAGAATACACAATATTAGAAACCCTTCAGCAACAGCAACTACAACAACAACAAGAATCTCAACAATTCTTTCTACCAGAGTCCGCCACCACCTACTCAGGAGAGCAAGATTGAAGCAATGCTTGATTCCGTTCTAGAGGGTCAGCAGAGGCTTACTGTGGATTTCAATGGAAAGATAGATGCTTCTTATAATAGCCTGACTGTGAAGTTTGATACCTTGAGCGCTCATGTGAAGAAGCTAGAGACAGATGTAATTCAAACAGCAGAAGCTATTCAGAGGCAAGAAGCCTTAATAAAAGGTAGAGAGGAAGATCTCATCAGACACCACATCAATGCCATCACAGTATATGATTTCTGGCAAGTGGATGAGCATGAGAAGCATCAAGAAGGAGACTTTGAAGTTGAGAGCTCCATGACTATCGGCAGTTCTCACTGGTGTCGACCGATGCCAGACGATGATCATCGACCAACATGGGAAGAAGATTATCGATCGATGTTCGAGATACCACATCGATCGACAGAGTCTACAGAGTAAACTGCTTCGAACATACCAGTCTGGATTATGACACACGCAGAGTTCGCAGCAAGGCATCCAAACCCACTCCACCCTTTCATCGATCGATCCCACGAAGATGACATCGATCGCCCAGGCCAACCAGACATCGATCGACATGCTACACCCAACATCGATCGACATACAACCATTAAACCACGAGTGCAACTACCAAGGATAGATGCAATCCAATTATATGCACCTAGAGGCCGACCCAAACCTACAAATAACCCACCAGAAGAAGCTGAAGATACATCAGAGCCTATGGAGATAGAAAAGGAAAGTACAAAGAGAACCCTAAGAAAAATGAAAGAGAAGATTCCTAAGCACTTTAAAAGGGAAGCTAATGCAAAGGAGTTGGAAAACTTCAAGAAAAGAGTTCTAAATATTCCAGCAGAGAAACCCTTTGAGGAGGCATACTTCACACACAGATTGTGGATGTTCTTGAGAGAGACAATAGTAACAGAGGCTGACATTGAGAAGATGTTCAATCAAATCAGAGAGGATATGAAGAAGATCACATTGAAGAAGAAGAGTGAGCCTGGAGAGTTCATTATCTCATGCCTAGTGCAAGGCATTGAATTCTCACATGCACTATGTGACACACTATGTGACACAGGAGCATCAGTCAGCATCCTACCAAAGGTTATGGCAGACCAATTAGGTCTAAAGGTAGAACCTTCCAAGGAATCATTCTACTTTGTAGATTGTTCTAGAAGAAATTCATTGGGAATCATCAGAGATCTTAAGGTACAGATTGGTAATACCCTAGTTCCAGTTGACTTTCATGTCCTAGACATCAAGTTACATTGAAATTCTTCTCTACTACTTGGAAGAGCATTCCTAGCTACTGTGGAAGCCGTCTGCAATTTGCAAAGAAGCCAGATGTGTTTGACACTGATCGACCCAGAGATTCACTATGATCCAGTCAAAGTTGTCAAGCCAAAGATGTCCTGCAAACATCCTCCAGATGAAGCAAAACTCGTAGCAACATGAAACTGTGCAGATGAATACGAGACATAGTACTCGGAATTGATCGGCACCAATACATAAACATCGATCGATCCTACTCACCCAACATCAATCGACCAGTCAACCATCACATAAATCGATACAAGCAACATTTTTCACTCCACATCGATTGATAGTACACCTATGTACGAAGTTGATCACTTTCCAGGTGATTACTTAGATGGGAGTTGGGAACCAGACTACTACCAGCCTACATAGGCAGTGGAGACACAAGAAGAAGAGTATGATGAGGATTACATAAGGGAAAGAGATATTGAATACTCATTTTCATTCGCATAGAAGAAGAGTATGATGAGGACTACAACAGGAACATACCATATTCATATATCTGCAGAGAAGATGAGGTATACCACCCTCCAATGGAGACAAGAGATGATGAGTATGATGAAGACTTTTGGGAAGAAAGAGAAATTGAGTACCCTTTGGTTAATAGAGATGCAGTGCCTATCCAACAAGACCATCAGCCTACAAGGATTAAAACAGTCTCAACCCGATCCCAAGATCAAACACAAGGAAATCGATCGACACCAGCATATACACATCGATCGATATGACAGTTTCAAGGACGCGAGATGATTGGCCAGCATACTGCTATCCAATATTTTCCCTAGAAGCTACTACACCTTCCCAACATGTGGAAGAATTGAATGAGAATCGCAAGGAGACACCAGCTACAGACCACCAAGGAGTTCTCACTAGAAATGGATCCAAATCACATGGAACCATGCTACACAAATCGATCGACGCAACAACGTCAAAATCGATCGATACCAGTCCAAGACGAGGGCAGAAAGAAGAAGAATCGATCGACGTATGTCAAGACGTATCGATCGATATGAGTCAGACTGACTTTGAGAAAAATGGAAATCTCAAATTTGGAAATTTGGTTGATGATTACTACTATAAAAGGAGCCACGGGGTAGAAGCAGTTTCACAAACCCTAGAAGCAGACAAGATGCATCAGAAACCTTCCAACTGTCAGCCACATGGAGAAGAATCCAGTTGCAATCTTCACCATCAGCTACACAACGCGACATCGATCGACGAGCATTCTAATGCATCGATCGATACACAACCCTTACCATTCGATTTACATAATGATAATAAGTTAGATTCTGGATATCTAACCCCTGATGAGTTTGGTATTTTCAGAGATCCAGAAGGCAATGCAAGAGTTATGGATGGCCGTCTCCTACAAGTATCCAAAGAAGACATCCCAGAGATTCTTGCTATGGCTAATGGACAAGACAACCTATTCACTCAAGCTACACCTCCAGATCCAAATCCCTACACCATTCAATATGATTCAATGAATGATTTCAAGTGCAAACTTGATAGTGTCTACCATCCACTCAATGACAAGATTACATGGTTGACCAAGACCATGGAGGAGCTTGCAGATGATATCACCAACATGAGGCAGAAACCACAAGGAGCTTCAGCATGGAAGCCCTGGAAACCTTCGACATCGACCGATGACCGATGGATACCATCGACTGATGCAGCTTACCAAATATCGATCGACACCAACTTCATGAAAACGATCGATACGCGCTTTACAAGACTGGAAGAGAAGTTGTGTTCTTATGAAGAACGATTTGGTAGTTCCTACTACCCAATGAGTGATGATATGAATGCACTCGAAGCACGAATGGATGCTTTACAGCAGGAGATGGACACGATTCAGAATCAGCTTGATTTTAAACAGAGGCCATCTCCATCGACTGACATGCCTGCCAGCACATCGATCAATCCTGATCAAGCACTAGCAGAGAACCAGCAAAAATCGATTGACAATGACAACAGCACATTGATCTACACCTACCTTCAAGAACAATACAGTTCCATGAAAGAGGAGCTACTCAAAACCATCAAGACAGAGAACAAATGGGAAGAACAAGCCTTACAGGAGAATCTTGATGTGTTCCATTGCCACCTCACCACAAACCTTAATTGGATAGCCAAGAGCTTTGAATTAATGCAAAGAAAATTGCATTTACTCAGAAACAAGCAGAGGAGGCTACAATCGATCGACACAGCTAACAACACGTCGATCGATATGACTAGAAGCACGCACAATGGATGGAATACAGAATTCCACTACAAACCCAAGTATGGAGCTAGAGCTTATGATACTTATCAGAGAAAGAAGAGAAGCTGGTCAGACACAACAGAAAATCCAGACACTAAAAGAAGAAAAGCTACCTATACCAAGAAAGAAGTTCACAAGATGATAGCTGAGATCTGTGAAACCTTAGATTATTCAGAGAATGAATACTACAGGAAGTTTGAAGAGATCTACTTCCCCTTCGACAACAGCATTGCTACTCTGCATTCACGAACAGAGGGGAAAGACAAGGAGATCAAGGCTATTCAGAGACAACTTGCAACTCGCCCTTCACCCTACACATCGACCGATATGCCACCACATGCATCGATCGGCGAGGGCACTATGACATCGATCGATCCTAATGCAACAGCATCGATCGATACTGATACACCATCAATCCGATAGGAAGCCATCACAGACAGATTGGGTGTGCTATCTCCAATACATGAAGAACTGTCAGAGCCATCAAAGAACAGTTATGATAAGCTTGAACAGCAGCAGTTCAACATTGAGAACTTTGAGAGGAGGCTACATTTGCTGAAAGATGAGTTAGAGAATATGAAAAAGAGATTGACCAGGTCAGATGATGCCACAAGAAGCTTCACTGCAATTCAGTCCACAGCAAAAGAGGATGTTTGCACACCAGCAAACAACTTCTTCAACACCAACTAAGCCATTCAACCTCCAAAGTCAAGCTAAATGACTATAACAAAGCGCTGAGTGGGAGGCAACCCACTATTAGGTAATCTCATTTATTTCATGCATTACTAGTATTTATTTTCGTTTTTATTCAAAAAAAAGATCCGAGTAGACGTTTGCCATCTCTATCGACCGACGCGACCCAGTCAGCATCAATCGACGACACTACACCCGCCACGATCGACACGCTTTCTTCTACATCGATCGATATGGTATCGGTCAGGTATAACGTTTTAACTTGTTCAATTTTGTATTTATACTATAGTTTTTTTTATAAACTCCGACTGTTTTACACTGGGGACAGTGTAATTTAAATCTGGGAGGATTACTAATGATCATCTATTATTTTTTCTACTATTTTGAGTCTTATTTAAATTTTTTTGTGTCAAGAAGGGGACAATGATCTTATCTAGTTTATTACTTGTCATTTAACCACTTTCTAGACCAGTCTTAGATTCACTGACTGCAGAAGTACTAAAGATACTAAAGTGGATCAGCCTGTCTCCTATGTTTGCACTGTGGGAACCGAAATTCGCACTGTCAATTTTTGATGAATGATTATGGAGGAAAACCGAGTTAACCCGATCTTCCTTGAAGGTCCGAATTCTCTGCGTAATCACTTTTAGAATTGATAAAAAATAGGTGGCAAGATAAAAGATGAATGGTCGCTCAGAGGCGTTTTATTAGTTAAAAGTAAGAATACAAGATTTCTCCGAGAGGAGTAGAGATATGCTAACTATCGGAACAACAGAACAAGAGGCGGCCAAGACGTCCTAAGCCTTGCCGTACTAGTCTAACCACCTAAGTCCTAAGTTCTCAAAGCTAGCAGGAGTTCTCTAAGTCTAAAATCTCGGATCCTCTTCTCTTCTGCTCCAGCCCTCCTTATATAGTCACTTTAGGTCGGTGGTCCGTTTAACCTTTTGCCTTTGGGCCCAAGTTTATCTCTTTAGGAAATATTCCATTTTCCGTCGATCTTCGTAGTTATCCTCGAGCATTGACATTTATCTGCGAAAACTTAACATTTATCCTACTTTAATAAGTTATGATAAACTGTCATAGCTCTTACTGGGCTTGGGTCTCCAAAATCGTAAGTGAGCCCGTGGGACAAGTTTCAAGCCCTCGAACGTTCGTACGATTTCTCGGAAAGATTATCTTCTCCGCAAAATAAATCGTATAGCCTAAGGAATCGATGTTCGAGTTGATCGTCCCTGTTTTACACGATACATTTTGCGGAAGAACCAACCTTCCTAGCACTAGTTGCAACGCTTCGAGGGATAACTCCAATCGAGTTGAACCGAGGAACGTTAGGTCAGTAGCTAAGGTGCTATGACTTCACGGAAGCCACAAGGTACGATCTAAATCGGACGAGCTGGGAACAGACTGGATGTACTGGAGCCCGGGGCCAGCACGGGCGAGCTGGCGCCCGGTGCCTGGGCCAGCTAGCGTCCCGGCGCCCGGTGCCCGGGGCCAGTGCGGGTGAGCTGGCGCCCGGTGCCCGGGGCCAGCACGGGCGAGCAAGCGCCCGGCGCCCCGGGCGAGCTGGCGCCCGGCGCCTGGCACACGGGGCCAGCACGGTGCGAGCCAGCGCCCGGGCCAGCATGGGCGGCCGGCGACCTGGCGCCCGGTGATAGCACGGGCGAAGCCGGCGCCCGGCACCCTGGGCCAGCACTGGCGAGCCGGCGCCCGGGGCCAGCATGGGCGAGCCGGGGGCGCTGGTGCCAGGCACGGGCGGCGCGCCCGGCACCCGGTGCCAGCACGGCGAGCCGGCGCCCGGCACCCGGTGCCAGCACGGGCGAGCTGGCGCCCGGCACCCGGTGCCAGCACAGGCGAGCCAGCGCCCGGCGCCCGGTGCCAGCTTGGGCGAGCCGGCGCCCGGCGCCCGGGACTTTGGTCGTGCCTGTTCTTTTCTGATCAAACTTTTGTTGATCGTTTTTCGGAAAGTCCGTAGACAGGAAATGATCTTAGCCGTTGATTTCGAGATAACCGTTTTCGACTCCAACAGTTAGGCCCCCAGCCCGTAAGAATCGGAGACGATTTTGCGGGCGAGTGACTTAAGTTTGAAAATCGAAATTTTTGGCTAAGAATATTTTTATTGCAAAAATCCCCACATCCTTATAAGTAGTAGCTCATCACTTCTCATTCTTCACACACTCCTCCTTTTCTCAACTTCTTCCTCTTTTTCTCTCACAAAGAAGATGTCTTCCTCTCAAGTTGAAAAGAAAGATTCCGACGTCGAGCTGGGTGAGGCCAGTCAGGCTTCGCCGGTTTTAGCTGTTCATGAAGCCACTCCGTCTCTCATTGCTGGGTTTGACTCTTTCAAGGAAAGACTGTCGCGGCGCAGCGCTGCGAAAGGCTCGAACCGAGTTAGAACCAAAGCGCCTAGTGTTCCTTCTTCGCCTGTGCCTTCGTCCCCAATCCCTTGTTCTGAGGTTCCACCTGATGCTCCCTTGCCCGTGGGAAGGGAAGTCGTCCCCGAGCAGATTCCCGATGTTCAGGATCGTCCCTTAGGCTCCACTACCGCTCCGATCATAATTTCTAGTCGGGAGGACGTGGTCGAGTCCACGCCTCCGGCTTCGAGGATCGTTTTGGGACTCCCAGCACCCAGTGCTGCACGATTACCCAAGGGGCGTTCGAGGGCCTGTGCCGCAACTGGGGCGACGAAGAGAAAGAGGTGCGCTAAGAGCGAAGCGGGCGAGCCTTCGGGATTGTTGTCGCAACATCGTTCCAAGGTTTTGATTTTGATTTATCCGTAATTCTTCTTTTCTTTCTTTTTGCGATGATCCTTACCCTTTCTTTTGCGGACAGTTTGTGTCGCTGATCGATGGGATGCTTGGTGAATGCGGATCGGAGGTTGCGCGTTTGTCGAAGGAGTTGGAGTCGTCGCAAGAAGCGTTGAAGCGTACCGAGGCTGAATTGCAGACCGTCGAATCGGCGACCTCCAACGCGACCTCGGGAAGACCGCGAGTACGTTGCTCAAAATGAAGAAAGGGAAGAAACACAAATTCACGGAAGTCCGTCGTCTCCAACAAACGATCCAGAACTACGAAGAGATGAGTGCTCGCAAGTCAACAGAGACCGTTGATCCCCGCGGCGACTTCTTTGCTCGTTTGACGAGGATGACCAGTTTGTTCGAATCTCTGATAACTATCCGTAATAGGGACTTGGCTTTGGCGGGAATCGAAGGGAGCTTGGGCGAGCTTCAGTTGTTTAGGGGCAACGAAGCCCTAACTCTGGATTCCGAGTAAGCCAGGCTGCTGTCTTGCAAAGAAGAGTTGGCGGCTTCCGAAGGGAACTTTGACTCGATTCTCGCTGGTCTGAAGTCCGAGTGCACCCTTGTACCGGATTCGGAGGGCTCGGAGGATAAGGTTCATGCAGCAGAGGATCATGAGGCTGGCGCGGAAGAGGCAGGCAGTGGAGGTGTGACCGAGGGAGTTGATGGCGAGGCCGTTCTTGCTGCGGGTGAGTTTGAGGATGAAGGTGATGCTCCGAGGAGCGTCTAGGTTTACCAATCCCTTGAGGGATTTTTTATTTTGTTTGTGTTGCGGCCGCTATGAGGCCATGATGTATTTTCTTCGGGACTGGCCGTTGGTGGCTTTGAATCCCTGCCCTTTTAGGGCGTTTGTTGAACTCGCGGCTCAATCTAAAATATTTCGGTTTTTATGACGTTTAAATGAACTTCTGTTTATCGAAGTTAGAGGGACAGGGTGTGAGTTGTCGTCTCATTCCTGCCTCTCAGATGATCACCGTATCCATCGATTGTACAAAGCGAGATTTTTCGCGGTTTACTGATTTACGCGAAGGTTCGTGAAACGAATAGACTTAAGCGAAGAGACAAATTTTGGGATCTCGTATCGGGTACTGATACTATGTCTGTGAGATGTCAAGATCCAGCGTGGCTGGGTTTAGGGCAAGACTTAGATTTACTCTTGGACTGAGGTTTTGCGATGACAAGTCGGCTTTCGTTTTGCCTGTTTGCGATTTTAACCTGACTCGTACCGTTTTAAAATCCGCGAATTGTTATCGGCTTATACGATTTGTTTAGGTGCGAATCGAGCTACTTCCGTTTGGACTAATCGTTCGCAAGAGCTAACCAAAATTTTGGACTTCTTGTATAGCACGCTATGTTATCCTTGTCGGATGTAAGAGAGCCTACCTTAAAGGGGTGGCTTATTGTCTGTTTAGGACGTTAGAGTTTGTTTGTTGTGATCAGCAACAACAAAATGATACCGTTTTGAGGTGCGTTTGTATGTTTTGAGTTCTAAAGACGAAGATTTTGTCTGGAACGTTTTGAGGAAAAGAATGTCCTTCAAGCGTTAGCGACGTCTCGCAGTGCTGAAGGTCGAGTTTTCCGTGTGCCGCATTTCGTGGTTGAAACGCTTGCGGGCTTGGAGATGTTTTGCGAATATTCGCAGCCAGAAAACTGTTGTTTCTGTTTGGACGCGGGACCAAGGGGTCGCGTAAATTTGACCCAGGGAGAAACGTCTACATTCACTATGCTTCGTGGAGTGTTGGCCTTCCGGGATTTTTTATTTTTTTTTGGATGTGATAATCGCTTAGTGGATACTAGATCCGTTGTCGTTGCCGTTTAGTAGTTGGCGAAGTGTGTTGTCTATAAAGAGTTTCGAAAGTTTCAGAATTTTCGAAATTCGTGGGAGTATACAAGTATACGCACCCCACTCCCCCCCCCCTTTAATTGGGGGGGATAGCTGAACCCGCCGGTTAGCGAGTTGCCTACGTACCCTTTTCGGGGATCAAGCCATCTCGTAGTTCTTTGTACCACGTCATTGTTAGTGAGTATTTTTTAAGATGCATGGCGTTCCAAATTCTTGGGATTTTTACGTCTTGCATGTTCGCGATTTGGTACGAACCTGGTCGGACCACTTTTATGTCTTTGTATGGTCCCTCCCTGTTTGCTCCCAGTTTCCCTGTGTTTCGTTCGGCAGTGTTTTGGAAGACTTTGCGTAAGACTAAATCGCCCTCTCTGAACCTACGATGGCGTACGTTTGAGTTGTAGTACCTTGCGGCAGCGTGCTGGTAATTTTGGATTCGAATGAGCGCCTGGTCGTGGCGTTCATTGATAAGATCGAGATTGTCCAGCATCATAGCGTCGTTTAAATCTTCTCGTTCGGGGAGGAATCTTTTCCGTACTTCGGGGAACTCTACTTCTGCGGGTATCATGCATTCTGTTCCATAAACGACGGCGAATGGGGTTTCACCCATAGCCCGTCTCGGGGTTGTACGATGCGACCAAAGGAGTCCTTCGAGCTCCTCTTCCCATCACCCCTTTTTGGCGTCTAAGCGCTTTTTTAGTCCGTCAAGGACGGTCTTGTTGATGGTTTCTGCCTGGCCGTTGCATTGCGGATATCTGGGAGTCGACTTGGTAAGTCGTATCTTCCACTTTTCGCAGAATGCCTCGAACCGGGTAGAGATGAACCGAGACCCGTTGTCTGTCACGATTTCGTAAGGGACCCCGTGTCTAGTGATTATGTTCTTCCACAAGAATTTCTCGACTTGTACGTCTTTGATACTTGCGTAGGAATCTGCCTCCACCCATTTTGAGAAGAAATCCGTGAGGACCAGGAGAAAATGTTTCTGCTTCGAGTTATGCAATGGCCCTACGATGTCCATGGACCATCGCATAAAGGGATACAGGGATGAGATGGACGAAAGGACTTCCGCGGGCTGATGGATCGTCGGTGCGTGCCTTTGGCATTTTTTGCACTTTCGAGCGAACTTCTCGCAGTCTTTGATCATAGTTGGCCAGTAATAACTGTGGCGTTTTATTTTGACTGCGAGAGATCTTCCGCCGGAATGGTTTCCGCACGACCCGGAATGGACCTCCTCCATTACTCTTCTTGCTTTTTCGCCTTCGGCGCAAGTCATGAGTGGGCCGGAGAATCTCCATTTGTAGATTTCTCCTTCTACCATTACATATCGCGCGGCCTGGGTCTTGATTTTGCGGGCTGCCCACTTTTCGGTGGGAAGTGTTCCGTCAATTATGTATGCTCGGATTGGTTCCAGCCAAGGGCTGTCGCAGCCGTATTCCGACTGATCCACGTTTTCTTCTGGTGGGTCGTCTATTTCTTCCGCATTTTCGATATGTGCTCGAATAAGATTGGCGATCACCGGCGGTCCGATGCTTGGATGTTCAATGAATTCGACGGGAATTACCCGACTTAGTCCAGGATCTGAACTTGACGCGAGTGCCGCCAAGGCATCCGCCTGAGTGTTTTCTGAGTGAGGAATCCTAGTGAGGGCGAAGTGGTCGAAGTTTCGGGAGAGATCTTGGATGAGTTTAAGATATGCGTCCATTCTTTCGTCCCTTGCTTCGTATTCCCTGCTGTACTGATTTGCGACTAACTGAGAGTCACAGTAAGCGTGAATGTTGTGGATTTTCAGCCCTTGGGCTAGTCATAAGCCTGCAACGAGTGCCTCATATTCGGCCTTGTTGTTTGACGCATGGAATTCCAATCGGAACGATTGTTCCAAGATTTCGCCAGTTGGAGACGTGAGCCGGATTCCGATCCCGGACCCTTGTTTGGACGATGATCCGCGACATGAAGGATCCAAGTTGAGTTCGGTTCCGAGTTTGTCATATCTCCCATGGGCAATTCCACCAAGAAGTCTGCCAATACTTGAGACTTTGCGCAGGTTCTTGGGCGGTACTCTACGTCGTACTCACTTAGTTCGATTGCCCATTTTGCGAGTCGTCCTGACTGACTCGGACTGTGCAAAATCGTTCGCAAGGGGAAGGTGGTGAGGATCATAATGGTATGCGACTGAAAATACGGCCGGATTTTTCTTGCTGACGTTACAACCGCGAACGCCAGCTTTTCCATCAGGGGATACCGGGTCTCGGCGTCTAGCAACGTTTTGCTTATGTAGAAGATTGGTTTCTGCTCACTGCGTTCTTCTCTAATCAAAACGCCGCTTACCGCTGTTGGGGATACTGCGATGTACAGGAACAAGGGTTCTCCCTCCACTGGTTTTGCGAGGACGGGAGGAGTGGCCAGGTAATGCTTTAGCTGTTGGAAAGCTTTTTCGCACTCCTCTGTCCACTCAAATTTCTTGTTCCCTTTCAATGTGTCGTAGAAAGAAAGGAATTTGTCCGTTGAGTGCGAGATAAAACGGTTTAAGGCGGCGACTCTTCCTGTCAGCCTTTGGACTTCCTTTTTGGTTTTGGGCGAGACCATTTCTATTAACGCGTTTATCTGTTTGGGGTTAGCCTCGATTCTGAGACACGTGACTAGGTAGCCGAGAAATTCTCCCGATGCCACGACGAATCTACATTTAGTCGGGTTCAATTTCATGTTGTGCAAATTCAACCTTGCGAAACACTCTTCCAGATGGGAAACGTGGTCGTGTTCGTCAACGGATTTTACGAGCATGTCATCGATGTATACCTCCATAGTTTTTCCGAGCTGCTCGGAAAAAATTCGGTTGACGAGTCGCTGGTAAGTAGCGCCTGCGTTCTTGAGGCCGAAAGGCATTACTTTGTAGCAATACGTCCCGCGGTCAGTGATGAATGCGGCTTTTCGCGATCATCTGGGTTCATCATAATTTGATTGTACCCGGAGAAGGCGTCCATAAATGATAAAAGTTTGTTTCCTGCTGTTGCTTCAACAAGTCGGTCGATATGCGGGAGTGGAAAGCAATCTTTTGGACAAGCCTTGTTGAGATCGGTGAAGTCGACCCAGACTTGCCATTTTCCGTTTTTCTTTTTGACCACGACTGTGTTAGCGAGCCAGTCTGGGTACCTGAGTTCCGTTATTGACCCCACTTTAAGGAGTTTTTCAACTTCCTCGTTTACCGCGGTGGCACGCTCTGGTCCTAGTTTCCGCCTTTTTTGCTTGACGGGTTTGTAGGTTGGGTCAATGTTGAGCTCATGACAAGTTATGCCGATGTCGATCCCTGGCATATCCTCCGCGGCCCAAGCGAATGTGCTGAGGTTCTTTATGAGACAGGCTATGAGCTCTGTTCTCAAAGGTTCACGGAGGTTGGCTCCGATCTGGACGCATCGTTATGGGAACGACTCGTCTAGGCAGACCGAGATTATTGGTTCGCAAATTGGTTCGCGCTTCCCGTCTAGGGCTTCGATCCTCTGAGATTGCCAGAAGACGTTCAAGTCTTGTTCTGGGGCATTCTCATCGGGAGTAGTTTGTGAATGTTAAGTCGTTATGTCAATTTTTATGTTAATTTTTATACATGTACTATATAGTTTGTGAATGTTACGTCGTTATGTCATCGTATTATATTTTTAGCATAAATATTTTATATTTTTGATTTTCTATAAATTTATAAATTTAATGTAACGTTATCATATTTCATTCAATATAACTATTTCATTTAATATGAATTATTATTATTATAAAATAGATAAAATTATTAAAAAAATTATTTTTCTTATTTTATAAATGATAAATGAATATATATTAATGCATAATAATATTTCATTGCTAATTAAGTTGAAATATTAACATAAACGTTTTTGAAAATTAAGAAATTATTAAAATATTTTTCAACAGATTTGTTAAAAAATTATATATATATATATATTATATTTAAAATGAATAGATATATTGAAGTAAAAAATTGAAAATAGAGATACAATTCATTTTGAAGATTAATAAACACAAAAATGCTTTATTTATGTATATAAAATTTATATATATATTGTAGTTGTTAATTTATGGTTTTAGTGGGACCATATATTTATCGAGGATTTTTTTAATATTTTTATCTTATTATTTTTATCTAATTATGTCATATTTTACACCGGCATGGACCTGAAAAATTTATTAATTTACTGTGTTTATTAATTTATCGAGTATTAATTTATAGAATATCTACTGTAGTGATAGTCTCTGTAATCATATCGAAAATTTAATTCATTTCCGATTCCATATCCAGATAACATTATCATTAACCTATAACAATTGACTTATCTTCTTAGTACATTAATAAACCATTGACTTTTACCATGATGACAACAAGTATAAGACTGGGAGGAGGAGGTCAGTGGACGATTGGCGCTTAAAATGGATTCAGCGGTGGTTGAAAGATTCAGAAAGAAGATTGGTGTATGCTGATTTAAAAATATGCTATCGAAGTTGATGAAAGATGAAAATAAATCTCCCTTTGAGTGAAGGACCATTGAAGAGGGTATAAGAGCGGTGGCCAATTCCCTGGAGGATCCAACATCGATAAAGGATGAGAAGAGAAGGATAACCTAAGACATAATCATCTGCAAATCTTGGGTTTTAACTCTTTTTAACAGTGTTCTTCTCCAGGTGGTAGAGCAATATAACTTGTACCAGTGGCTCCTAAAAAGTATAACTTGGTCTCTGAAACCATATTCTTCCAAAAAAAGGTGGCAATAATTAAGTATATAAGATTCGGTCACTCTTGCTTCTTTGCATGGTCCAAAACTCACAGCTCACGAGGAGTAAGATGATGGAGCTCGCCTCTCTATGTAAAATCTGTTTCTCAAGTTTATGTAATCTTTATGTCATATGAATGGATAAAAAATCAGTACTAGCTTGAAAACATTAACGAGATCAATGTCGCAAAGATTTATGAAAAAACAAAAATCCATAAGAATAGATCTTAGACTTAAGCAAAATAATAATAACAGAAAAAATAAAACCGTGATCAGCCACAGAGTTGTTGCAGTATCATCAGATTCTCGACATGGTTTGGGATCTCGACCTATCAATTTCTCTTCAATAACTTTGATATCAACGCTTCTAACACTCTGTCTCTCCATATTGCAGTAGAAAACATAAAATGGATAGGTCCAACGACTTGGCGCCCAAACAATATTGCCCGTATCGGTCTCCAAGATTGATCTTTTTTCCACCAAAGATCCAATTTGCAAAGAAAAGCTACGCTTTGACCATTTATCGTTCTCGTTATCATCTAGTAGAACCCATGGGCATAACTGATGAATATCACCATTATCAAAGCCTAGGGCACCTAACTTTCCCTTGTAGTTTATCAACGTCAAGAAGCTGATCAACACATAATTCTTATCCTCTATTTGTATAAACCTAAATTTCTCAGACTTTACATCAGAGCATGCTATCACTAAACCATGTTATTTATTTAACTTGCTATGACGCATATGTAAACTAGCCATAGCTTGAAAGACAATTGAAATCATATTTAAGAATACTAGCCTTAACTTTTAAGAAGACTTCATTTGAAATCCACTCTATTGCATAGTTTTTAGATTTGAAAAATATTTACCTTTAAAATGTGAAAATTATTTTAAATTAAAAAAATCTAGAAAATATAATTTATTAGATAAAATAGTAGTAAAGTAAACACATAGAGTTTAAATATGTAATTTTATTTAAATATAAATACAAAAAAACATCTAAAATATATAGTTGTAAATCTTACATTTTAGGAGGAGGGAATAAAAACCATTGAAGAAAATACCTGCAAAATAAGATAAAATTATAAGAGAAAAATTAAACTCATACTTTTGTAAATTTCTAATGAAGCGTGCTTAAATTTTGTTGTTTAGTAGACTTCATTTGAAGTCTACTAGCTTTAAATTTTAAGCAAACTTCATTACAACTCTACTCTATTAGATAATTTTCAGATCTGGAAAATCTGTACATTTAGAAATGTGAAAATAGTTGTATATCTGAAAAAATTTAAAAATAGAATTTATAATATAAAATAGTAGAAACGTAAATGCAGAGGGTTTGAATCTATAACTTTATTTGAATATAAACATAAAAATACATATTTAAAATCTTTAGATCTTAAACTTACATTTAATAGGAGAAAATGAAAACGATGAATGATATCTGCAAAACCAAGATTATATTGTGAGAAAGACATGAGAAAATTAACAAATTACACAAAAATTTTGTTCACATTCTGAGAATCAAGAGAGAAATGAGAGAGTTTTAGAAAGAATGGAGAGAGTTAAGTTTCAAAAAAAAAGAATGGAGAGAGTTTCGAGAGAAAGGAGGGAGCTTTAGAGAGAAGTGAGACAGTTTTAGAAACCTGTACAGCAATTTTAGAGAAAGCTTGTGTAAATTAATTTATATAAGGAGACAAAAGTATAACTAGTTTAATATTTACGACACTGTACACTTCTTTTGAAGTTGAAATTAAAATTTTGGAATATACTTTATTGTAAGTCTACTTAGTAGACTTTTTGGAAGTATACTATGATAGTTTCATTCCAGAAATCTTCTTTCCAATTTGGTCAAAAATTGAGGAGACATTGCGACAAGAACTTCATTATATATTAGGTGATCAAATATAGGTGGGATGGGATCATATTTGGGAATTCCAGAGAGTTTGGATGGCTCAAAGATATAAGTTTTCAATTTCATTAAAGAGAGCAACAAAGAAATCAACACTAAAGTTTGGAGGAAAACACTAAAGGTATGCGCACTGGCAATCCTGGGACAAATTATGCCAACCCAAGGACGACGGAGGACTGGGATTTAAAGACCTTGTTGATTTTAACACAGCTATGCTTGGAAAACAATTCTAAAATTAATGCAGAAACCTAATTGTTTGCTTTCTCGAGTTTTCAAACGTCGGTATTTGAAGAACCCATCACCCCTAGAACCGATCATATCATACTCACCATTTTATGTTTGGTGCAGTATAGTCTCAGCTAGAGATCTGGTTAGCAAATGACTAATCAAAATGGTGGGATCAAGGACTTCTATCTCAGTATGGAAAGATTTGTGGCTCTTAACCACTTGTCTAAGACCAGCAAACAACAATCAAAACAACCTTTATACTAATCTTACAGTTGATTATCTCATCAATACAACCTCAAGAACGTGGAACTCACAGGAAATTTGATCCTTAGTGGACGTTGATGATTGACAACTAATTGAAAGTATACCACTGAGTTAGACCGAAATGACAGATCAAGTTGGTTGGCACATTACTAAGAATGGAAAATACACAGTTAAATAAGGTTACTAGGTGGAGAGGGTGTACCCTGACGTCAATCAGTCGCTTCCGATGTATGGACCACACATCACCCCATTAAAGGCTTTTTGGAAAATACGATATCCATCAAAAATTAAGCATTTATTATTGAAATTGGTATCAGGATGTATCTCGATAAAGAAAAATCTTCAGGCTAGAGCTTTACAAGGTGACATTCAGTGTGAACGCTGTGGAGCAGATGAGGAATCAGTAAATCATGTTTTTTTTAATGTACACCAGCAGTCCAAATGTGGGCTCTCTCAAGGATCCCATCGAATCCTACAATCGGTTTATGCAAACATGGATTACTTGTTTTATAGGGTACCATTGTTAGAGGATAATCATCAGTTTCCATGGGTTTTATGGTATATTTGAAAAGGGCGAAACAATAAAACCTTCAGTAACATAGATATTGATCCAAGAGATACTCTTCAATTGGCAGAAATAGAATCCGCACTTTGGGCCGAGTCACAAGAAACACTAACACAATGTATAACTTAAGGTAGAGAGATGCAGCCAGCAAAGTTGCCCCAGTTACCGGGTCGCTTGTGCTTCACAGATAGATCATGGAAAGAAAATGACTATACTCAAAAAAAGAGTGGTATAGCACTTTAGAAGGCTTTGATGGGGTAATGTGGGCAAGGAACAAGAGAGGTAGCCTATCACCCATTCACTCGGAAATAAAGGCCCTTGAGTGCGCAATGGAATGCATGAGGAACCTTCGTCAGTTTCATGTTACTTTCGCAACAGATTGTTCTCCAGTGGTAAAGATAGTTTCGGAACAAAAAGAATGACCAAGTTTTGCAACATACTTGGAAGATATTCAAAGACTAAAGAAGAATTTCAATCACTCGGAGTTCATGCATTTACAAAGAACGCAAACTTCAAATGCGGATAGCCTGGCACATAATGCTTGGACACAACTGTCCTTCGTCGTTCATATGTACACAGAGTTACCAGTTTTGTTCGTAGAATATTAGTTGAGTTTATTAGGTTGATGATAAAAAGAACTATGATAGTTTCATTATTGTTGTTTATTCTTTATTGTTTAAATAATTTTGAATATATGATCTCATAATTTTTGAATATTATTTTGCAGATTATCATTTTAATTATTCATATAAAAACTAAAAACTAGAAAAATTATTTTGATTTTTGTAAATTCAAATTGTTTCCGGTTTGCTAGACTTACAAATAAGTCTACTAGGATTTTTTAGTTCTTTATTGAGTTTAATAAAATTAATATATAGATTTTAAATTTTATGTTCTTTATTATATGATTTCACATTTTTCATAGACAACTAAATTTAATTTAAAACTATTTTTTGTACTCTTAAATTCTAGTAGACTACAAAAGATGTCTACTATACCCTAAAACAGAGTAGACTCCATTATACATGTCTACTATACAGTAAACCACAAACTCCAAACCATAAATGTGTACTTGATAACCAAAAAGTCTCAGTAATTAATGTATCAAATACCAAAATATGTAAATATAAACTATACAACGCTGATATGTAAATTTAGGCCAATAATAAACTTTAAGTATATAACCTTAGAAGATCTTACTTATTAAAACTTTCTGTTGCTAAACCATAAGCATTTTCCAATACATGGATGCCAAATATATAGATATACTTGAAATTTTTTCAATTATATTAAATTTTAATTTTAATTAATTTACCTAATACTTTTTTATACTGATGATTTATAAAAATATCATAACAATTATTTTATTAATTTTTAAAAATAAAGTTATTGAATAAATTACAATGTAGACTTTGGAATAAGTCTACCTAGTATACTTCTTATGAGGTTTACACTTAGTAGGTTTCTCTATGTTAAATATAGGACTTTCTAGTTTTTTTTTTGGTTATAAGAGGTAAAACAAATTTCCTATCTTTTTAGGTTATTTCTGCATTTGATTTACTATGGGGTTTATTTTTCTATTTCAAATTAAATTTTAGGTTATTTCTAGAAAATTCCCTAAATATTAAATGGCATTTTATAGTGTTGGATAGATATTCGTCCTTTGGGATGTTTGTATTATAATCTAAATTTCAAGAGATTTAATTAGTTTATTTAAAGGACTACGATTTAGGTCTATACCGATGACAAAAGTTTGCTTTTGGGATTCCACTGTTATTTAAGGCTAGGTTTTTGTTTTTAAGAATAAACTAGACATCTTACCCATACATGCGGACTAAATCATTTTATGCATACTTATTTATACATACACTAAAGTTTTGTTAAAAGCATAATAGTTATTTTTTGTTTTTAATCATTTTCTCTGACTTTTTTTGTTTCATCTTCCTCTTATTAAACATCATTAAAATCTACAAAATTATGAGGAAAATCCACATGTCAAGCATGTGATAAGGTAAATAAAAAAACATTCATCTTTTAACTCTCACTATATCTGTAAATTACCTCTTTAAACCGGTAACATTCATGAAACTATCATAAGAGAACCTTTTAGAACACAAACCTATAATAGAAACAAAGCAAAGCACATCAAAAGTAAATAAATAAAATTTGGACTTTTTAATAACTAAAAAGGGAACTGAGATAATAATAATATTTCTTTGGTTTAGTCGACAAATATATACATAAATAGACTTATCTTGCTATTTTATAAATCTTATTTTCTATGAAAAATTTGATATCAATGGTCATCATTAATTAATACAAAAAAACCATACATGATAACAAACAAAACATTTGGGTCATTACATATTTCCCCTTTTTCTTGTGATAACTTTTCATTATAACTAATTTATTTATAATCAGTTATATATTAAATAAACCTAGTTATTTATTAAAGGTATGAACAACTTCAACTGCTCTAACTTTTAACATGAGAGATTAGAGCCGAGAAATCACTTCGCAAATAATAGTATAGATTTTCTTTATCTTTAGCATACTTTAAGAACATATCCAAACACATTTCTATATTTGCCTATATATTAATATTTCTAGGTAAATCTAAACAACATTACCTCTAATTTTACTTTTATAAAATTGAAATTTTCCTTCTTCTTTTTTTTTTGTCATCAACTTAGAAAACAGACTCATACTGACTCTGTAAACCACACCGGTAACTCCGCATCCATGTGAACGACGAAAGATGGTTGGCTCCTAACACTTCGTGCTAGACTATCCACCCTCAAATTTCGTGTTTGTGGTACATGAATGATATCTGAGCTGAGGAAACTTTCTTGCAATTCTTGATGTCTTCCAAATAACTTGCAAAAGCGGGCCACTCTTCTGGTTCCGAAACCATCTTCACCAATTGAGAACAATCCGTTGCAAACGTGACCCAAAACTGACACAAATTCCTCATACACTCCATTGCCCAAAGTAGCGCCCCCACCTCCGAGGGAAGAGGGGAGAGACTCCCCCGGACATTTCTTGCCCCCATCAAACCATCAAAGCTTTCTAAAGTTCTATACCATCCTTGTCATGAGAAAAACTCACTATCCTTCCAAGAGCCATCTGTATAGCACCACCGCCCTGGGATTGATGGTAGATTTAAAACCTCTACATGTTGTGCTTCCCTTTGTGTAGTCAACACTTGTGCTTCAGCCCAAAGTGTTGATTCTGCTTCCGCAAATTTAAGCGTTTCCATGGGATCAAGTCTAGATTACTAAAAACCTTGTTGTTCCTTCCCTTCCAAATGTACCATTGAATCCATACAAATTGATGATCATCCAGTTTGGTTGAACTCTCCAAAATAGGTGATCCAGATTTGTGAAGAGGGAACCAGTGGGAAAAATAGCTGGATTTGATGGTATCTGTGAGAGGGCCCAAACCTGACGCGTTTGAGGGCATTAAAAAATACATGGTTTATCGATTCTTATGAAGCTCCACATCTGACACAACATATATCTCCTTATAGCTCTCTCGCTTGCAGATTTTTCTTAACTGCTATACACCCTGACACCAATTGCCATAAAAAATGCTAAATCTTTGGTGGTCACCATACTTTCCATTAAAACGCTTTTAGTAAATCAACTGTGGATCCAAACACTACTGTTGGTTTTTCTCTGTCTGGGTAGACCCTTTCCACTTGCTAACCTGATTTGACCATGTATTTCCCATTCTGGGTAAAATGCCATCCATCCCTATCCACCATATGAGTTCTGCTTAGTGGTTTGTGTTCTATTATTTTTACATCTTGGGGGTCCACTAAGGCCCGAATTATCTGAAAGTTCCAAGTTTGCGAGCTGAATTAATGAGAGAGTCAACTGTAAGATCTGGGTAACTATTATGTTGATTTTTATTTGCTGGTCTCGGGTGAGTGGTTGGGAGCCAAGGATCATTCCATAAAAATCAACATAATAGTTACCCAGATCTTACAATTGACTCTCTCATTGATTCAGCTTCGCGAACTTGGAACTTGCAGGAAACTTGGGCCTTAGTGGACCCTCAGGATGTCAAAATAACAGAAAGCGTACCACTAAGCAGGACTCATATGGTGGATAGGGATGGATGCCATTTTACCCAGAATGGGAAATACACGGTCCAATCAGGTTACCAAGTGGAAAGGGTCTACCCAGATAGGGAAAAACCAACAGTAGTGTTTGGACCCACAGTTGATTGACTGAAAGCGTTCAACTGGAAAGTACGGTGCCCACCAAAGATTAAACATTTTTATGGTAATTGGTGTCAGAGTGTATAGCAGCTAAGAAAAATCTGCAAGCAAGAGGGCTACAAGGAGATGTATGTTGTGCCAGATGTGGAGCTTCAGAGGAATCGATAAACCATGTGTTTTTTTGAAAGCCCTCCAGCGCGTCAGGTTTGAGCCCTCTCACAGATACCATCAAATCCAGCTATTTTCCCACTGGTTCCCTCTTCACAAATCTGGATCACCTATTTTGGAGAGTTCAACCAAAAATGGATGATCATCAATTTGCATGGATTCTATGGTACATTTTATAAGGAAGGAATAACAGGGTTTTTAGTAATCTAGACATTGATCCTAGGGAAACGCTCAAATTTGTGGAAACAGAATCAACACTTTGGACTGAAGCACAAGTGTTGACTACACAGAGGGAAGCACAACATGTAGAGGTTTTAAATCTACCATCAATCCCAGGGCGGTGGTGCTTAACAGATGACTCTTGGAAGGATAATGAGTTTTTCTCATGACAAGGTTGGTATAACACTTTAAAAGGCTTTGATTGTTTGATGGGGGCAAGAAATTTCCGGGCAAGTCTCTCCTCTCTTCACTCGGAGGTGGAGCCGCTACTTTGGGCATCGGAGTGTATGAGGAATTTGCGTCAGTTTTGGGTCACGTTTGCAACAAATTGTTCTCAATTGGTGAAGATGGTTTTAGACCCAGAAGAGTGGCCCGCTTTGGCAAGTTATTTGGAAGACATCAAGACCCTGTAAGAAAATTTCCTCAGCTCAGAGATCATTCATGTACCACGAATGCAGAATTTGAGGACGGATAGTCTAGCACGAAGTGTCAGGAATCAGCCGTTGCATTTATAAATAGGTAAAGAAATAGAATTTTTCTATTTTTACTCTATAATTAGAGATTGTTTTCTTAGACAAATACTACTATTATTGAGTTTCTCTATTTTACTTAATTTTAGAGGAAAAAATAATAAATTATATCGGAGAAGGTAAGTAGTTTAGACATTGTTGACAAAAAGAAAAACCTAAAGAATGTGAAAATACATACGACGGGCAAATTATATAGTTGCATTGCTCAATTTTATGTACAACTTTTGTTTCACTTTACAACTGAAATTGGTTATCTATGAAAGTACATTATTTTTTGAATTAGTGATCAATACTATTGAAATACAACATTTTTGATCTACTTATAATAGTCTATGTTGGACCATTACATTTGTTAGCCTTCCTATTATTTTTACTTATATATAATTAGTTATTATTAAATATACATCAAGCCTAAAATTAAGGAGCTAAATAACTAATGTATTATTTTAAAAACTAATGAATTCAGTTTATATTAATAATAAATTTAAATCAATTATATTATATTAAATTTATTAATATAATAAATAGTGATATATTCCTACTAATTTTAATATATACAACTGTACATTAATCCAAAAAAATCTTCAAAACCCTCATCAAATGCATAAAAGTATGGTTTTTACAGTTAGATTAATAAAATTAGATATAAAAATATATATAAATATATATATATATATATATATTTGATAAAATAAATATAAATAATTTAGCTGCTATTAATATCTAATATATGATGAAGCATGTTATTATTTATGAGTATAGTTTTTACGGGTTATTCGAACAAATATGTAGTATACTTATCAAATATAAAATATTTGAAAAACATATATTAACACAATTATATCATAAAGTTTGAATTTAAAAAACGATGCAAGTTTTAAAATAAAATACCTTATTTTGATCTTAAATCATAAAACTATAAATAAAATCAATGAGACAAGTTCTATACATATAAATTCAACGCATAATGTGGATTATAGTTAAAAATAACTAAAATATATTATGTAAAAATTTTAAAAAGAAATGATCTATAAAAATTAATCTAATTTTTATCAAATAAAACTTTTTAAACTTATATTGTTAACCCCTATTGTCTATATTTGTGTATCATTCTAAAACATATTTGGAATATAATCTCTTGCAAAACCATAATATCCGGTTCGGTTTCAGATATTTTTAAACCTCTATAACCGTTATATCCGGTTCGGCTTAAGATATTTTTACCAAAATCAAATTAATAAACTATCCGGTTCATTTTGGGTATTTTCTATCCAAGTATCCAACTTATTCAAAATAACTAAAATTAATTAAAAAAATACTCTCTATATATAATACATATCTGATATTTATCTGAAAGTAACTATGGATATAATTTGATTTCGGTATTTTGTGTCAAAACATCTATTTTTATCCATAAATATCCAAATGAACTTATATATTTGAATTATAATTTAAAGTTTAGCTATTAATATTATTATAAACATAATTATAACTAATATATATTTATATATGTTCGAATACTCATTTGGTTCTCGGTATAGGTCCGGTTTGGTTCCAATTCTTCGGATATAGTAATATATCCATTTGAATATATAAGTCGGGTCTAATGAAGTTCAGAACCCTGATTTTTGGATCAATTCCGGATCGATTTTTAGGTGTGAACATTATTAATTAATTATGTTAATAACTTAAAATGCTAATAAATGTAATAAAATATAGAATATATTTGTGTATCGTTCTAAAATATGAGATTACATTCCATAATCAAAATTATTTTGTGAGGACATAAAGAAATAATAATTTTCAAAAATATAACGCTTCATTTGTAACATTTAAATTATGTAGATAAAAAATTAATATACAAATTTATATCAAATAATTTTTTTTCGAAAATAATCATGTACTTTGAAAACACAGTCAAAATCTAATCTACCATTAAGTCTCCGACGTCACATTTTCAGTATGATTACTGATCTAACATTAAGTAGCCTATGTAATATTTAACTGATGAACATTCATTAAAAACAGTACCATGAAAAACATTAACGAGATCATTGTTGTTTATAATTAAGAAATTAAATGCCAGATTCATAATTGGCTAGGTCTTAGAGAGTTCAGCAAAAATAAAAACAAAATAAAATAAGAACAACGACCCCGCTAGATCAGCCACAGATTTATTTCAGAATCAGATTCTCAACATGGTTTGGAAAGGTGAAGACTTCTTCAGGGCGTTCATCTTGATTCATAAAGACCTTCTCTTCAATTCCTTGGATCTCAACTCTTCTAACGCTCTGTCTCTCCACATTGTAATAGTAAACATAGAATGGTTGCGTCCAAAGCCATAGCGCCCAAACAATTTCACCCCTATCAGTTCCCCAGACTGACATTGCGTTCCAGGAAAACATATCTGGGAAAAAAAGGGCATGCTTGGACCATTTCCCTTTCTCGGTATCATCTAGAACCCATAACAGATTACCGTCCATAGAATCACGGAGTAAGACACCTAACTTTCCCTTGTAGTTTATTATCGTCGAAAAGTTAGAACCCATTTGTATAAGCCTAAACTTCTCAGACCTAACATCAAAGTATGCTATCACCTTAGTAAAGTTGTTATGAGCTACGTAATACAAAATCCCGTTGATGCATATCCCCTTTCTGAACTTATGAGGAAAATGCGGAAACTCACATTCTATCTTTCTCCAGGATGGGTTTCTTTCCCCTAACGTCAAAACATGATGCTCTCTGGAGTTTCTTTGTCTTCTATACTTTGTTATGGTCATGCACAAAACCTTGAATTGCTTCTCGATAGGATCATACCCGAGAAAACTTATTAACTCGTTATTCTTAGCTCTCACTTTAGGTAGAGGTATTTTCTGACCCGTGCTAGGGTTACAGATCACAGGAACCCTTTCCATCTTTCCCTTTAGAATCTGCTTTTCGTAAAGATAGACAAAACCGTTGGCGGATAGACAGATTTCCTTGTACCAATCTCCAGAGATACCCATATGATAATCCTGTGCTACAACACTTACGGTCTCATCAAAATGATGCTGAGGGGATGAGAAGAAGTGCCACTTGCCTTTGAATTCAAACGTGACCAAAAGTTGTGGCCGAGTTGATGAAACCGTCAGGAACAATTTTGTGAAAGGTGGACTGCTAAGTAAGGAATCCCATTCCTTCGAGACACAGCGACATAGTGCAATGGTTTTTGCTGGTAGTCTCTTGAGGATCTCGCTGATGAGATCGATGGGAAGCGTCTCCGAGTTTCCTCCTACATACGTTGAAGAGGTTGCGGATGATTGTGTGTGGTGTTTGAAGATTTTAAGGTGTTTCATCGGATTGTTGTTTTGCTCTATGTTCATGGCGATTTTTCCAGTGGTCTGAGAATGCAGCTAGGACTAAGGGATGTTATAATACTATATCCTGTCATTCAGTGAAAATCTAGAGAGTAAGGTAAGGGGGGAAACGTATCCTGATATTTAGCATTATCTTGTTAAAATCTTTAGTTTCCTTTTTTTGTAATATGGAATCATAAATCTCCAATTGTGTCTTTTATTTTCTCACCCATTCATGAACCTAACTTTGAGTTCATATGGTAACATATATTCTTCTAGTACCATGAATATATTAAGACGTTGAATTCTATACTTGTTAGTAAACAAAAAGTTTACATTTGAGGGGTCAACCGATTCCTCCATAAGCCCAAAACAAAAAAAAATCATTTATTTATCTTTTGAAAGGCCAATAGTGATAATTTCTGTAATCGTTTCTAAAATTTAATTCATTATTGATTCCATATCTAGATGACATGGTTAACCGATAACAATTGATCTTCTTAGAGCACGTCCAATGCGGGTATCTACCAAAATATTTAACAACTAAAATAACAGAAAAATTAGAAAAGTAGGAGAGATTGAGAGACCAGTTTCTTATCTAAGAAGTTTTAAGAGTAGTTCCAACAGTAACTATTAGAAAATGTTCTAAATATTTAGAAAAAAACAAAATAATGAAATTAAGAAAAAGAAGACCAAAAGTTCACAATTGACTTTTTTTTTTTAAAAAACTGTTAATATTCCCAAAAACAAATGTCAGAGAAAATTAATGCTTTTATTGGCTTAGAAAAAATAAAACATGATTGAGTAACTATAATACTTATATGTTTTTCTTTTAGAAACATTTATGGTTTCTAATGGTTGGAGTTGCTCTTGAACTCTTCTAGATATTTTGTTGTCACCTACTCTTTGTTTATTGGATCAGTGCTTTTATCTTGATTATGTAGGATCCGACATCGATAAAGAATGAGAAGAGAAGGAAAAACTAAGACATCATCATCTGCAAATCTTGGGTGTTAACTCTTTTTAACAGTGTTCTTCTCCAGGTGGTAGAGCAATATCACTTGTAGCAGTGTGATGAGTTCCTGGTCAAGGAACAACCCTAGGATACTCTTGAGTTGGGATCTGGTTCGGATTTGATGATGGTGATCGAATTGATGGATGATAAAGTGGGGAAGGATGGCCGATGGTAGAGATGGAACAATGGTTGATCTGCGGAAAGGATCAAGCACTGAGTTGTGGTCTTAGTCCGTGAGAGGCAGCCCCACTAGTGAACAAGACCAATGCTTATGGAAGATCACTCTTCAAGCCAAATTCGATGTCCAACAATTGAACAAAGGAATCACAAGTTTGTTAAGATATTTTGAAAAACAAAAGTGATTAATTTTATTCAGAAAATTGCAGAGAGTTTTTGTAGAATAAAGGGAATCGAAAGCACACTTAGAACTTGTAGAAATCGAAAATAACTTAGATAGAAACTAGGTGATCTTGAAGACTGAACAATTGAACAACTTGCTGGCATGTTTGACTTGGTTTGCTCCTGATGTCGAGTTTGGTTTAGTGCAAACCAGGATGATAATTGCTTGCTTCAATTGTCTGGTCTTTGATCTGGTTATGGGTCCATTGGAGAAAAGCAATGGGTCTTGGCCTTCTTTGGAACGGGCTGGAAAGTGTTGATCTTTGCTGGACTTGGTTTTGGATCGATCCATTCCATACTCGGGTCGTCCAGCTCCATCACCCTCAACCAACTCGACCTCACTCTTGTTCAGCTCAACCTCATAAGCTCCTGGTTCAATCTCGCCCAACTCGTTCTCATCTGCTCCTGATCCGGCCTCATCCAGCTCGTCTTGGTCTGCTCTTGCTCCGGTCTCGTCCGGGTCAGTTCCTGATCCATCCATGGTCATATCATCCCCTCCTCCTTTAAAAGAATTTGTCCTCAAATCAAAATCATCTGCACGAAAGGGAATCAAGTCAGCAACATTGAAAGTAGAACTGACTGTATACTTACCTTGGAGATCAATCTGATAAGCATTGTTGTTGATTCTTCTAACAACTTGGAATGGAACATCTGTTCTTGGCAACAGCTTAGACTTTCTTCATCAGGAAACCTTTATTTTCTCAAGTGTATCCACACCAAATCTCTTGGTTCCAAGACTAGCTCACGCATTTTCTTGTTTGCTTGCTCCTCATACTTCTTGGTCCTTTTTTCTATGTTCCTTTTAACATGTTCATGCAAGGAAAAAAAAACTCGGCCTTTGCCTTGCCATCAAGATTAGTTTGCTGTTTAGGTGGCAAAGGCATAAGATCCAACGGAGTCAAAGGATTGAATCCATAAACAATTTGAAATGGTGAAAAATTAGTAGCATTGTGCACAGAATGATTATATGCAAACTCTACATGAGGAAGACAGTCTTCCCAAGTTCTGATCTTCTTTTTAATCACAGCACGCAAGAGAGCAGACAAAGATCTATTAACTACTTCAGTCTATCCATCAGTTTATGGATGACAAGTAGTAGAAATTTCAGCTTTTTTCTACGTTTAGACCACAATGTTTTCCATAAATGACAAAGAAACTTAGTATCTCTATCAGACACTATAGATCTAGGCATGCCATGCAATCGAACAACCTGTCTAAAGAAAAGATCAGCAACAATCAAAGCATCATCAGTTTTGTGACATGGAATGAAGTGAGCCATCTTTGAAAATCTATCCACAACTACAAAGACGAATCTCCGCCCTTTCTAGTCCTGGGCAATCCAAGCACAAAATCCATTGATATGTCAATCCAAGGAGCATCAGGAATAGAAAGAGGAGTATACAAACCTTGAGATCGAGCTTTGCTCTTAGCTTGGGTGCATACCACCCATCTGGTGAAGATTATTTCCACATCCCTTCTCAAAGTCGGCCAGTAGAAGTGTTCTTTCAAGGTGTCCAATGTCTTGGCAAATCCAAAGTGCCTCATCAACCGTCCTCCATGCGCCTCCCTAACATACAACTCTCTCAAAGAACAGTTAGGTAGACAAAGTCGATTTTCATAGAAAAGAAAACCATCTACTTGATAAAACTTCCCACTGGTGTGTTTCTTGCTTTGCTCATACTGATCCTTAAAATCTTGATCATTTTCATAATAAGATTTGATCTGTTCAAAACCCAACAGTTTAGCTTCCATAGAAGTGAAAAGAGTGTACCTTCTGGACAGAGCATCAGCCACAATGTTCTCCTTACCTTGTTTGTAATGGATCACATAAGGGAAAGTCTCCAAGAATTCCACCCACCTGGCGTGCCTCTTGTTGAGCTTGTGCTGTACCTTTAGGTGCTTCAACGGCTCATGATCAGTGTGAATAACAAACTCCTGTGACCAGAGATAGTGTTGCCAGGTTTGGAGTGCTCTAATCAAGGCATAGAGCTCCTTGTCATATGTTGGATAGTTCAGTATTGCTCCACTTAGTTTCTCACTGAAGTATGCTATTGGCCTCTTTTCTTGCATCAGCATAGCCCAATACCTACACCAGAAGCATCACATTCAATTTCAAAGGTCTTAACAGAATCTAGAAGAGCTAGCAAAGAAGCATTAGTCAACCTCCCTTTTAGGTTTTGAAAGGCATCTTCTTGAGCTTTTTCCCACTTGAAGCCCACTTTTTCTTGATTACTTCTGTGAGAGGAGCTGAAATGGTGCTGAAGTCCTTTACAAACGTCTTGTAGAAACCAGCAAGTCCATGGAAGCTCCTGACCTCGCCCACACTCTTAGGACTTGGCCAATCTCGAATTGCCTTGATCTTCTCTTCATCCCCTTTGATTCCTTGAGATGTAACAAGAAAACATAAAAACACAAGTTGATCTGTTCCAAAAATGCACTTTTTAAAGTTAGAAAAGAGTGATTCTTTCCTAAGCACTTCTATCACAGATTTTAGGTGGTTCACATGCTCATCAAAGCTCTTGCTGTAGATCAGGATATCATCGAAGTATACTACAACAAATCTACCTATAAAAGCCCTCAAAACATGGTTCATTACTCTCATGAAGGTACTAAGTGTATTAGAGAGCCCAAAAGGCATAACCAACCATTCATACAATCCATGTTTAGTTTTGAAAGCAGTTTTCCATTCATCACCTTCTTTCATTCTAATTTGGTGATAACAACTTTTCAAATCTATCTTTGAAAACACACATGAACCATGCAGCTCATCTAACATGTCATCTAGTCTAGGGATAGGATGGCAATACTTTACAGTGATATTATTGATGGCTCTGCAATCAACACACATGCGCCAGCTCCCATCTTTCTTTGGCACAAGTAGAACTGGTACTGTACATGGGCTCATGCTCTCTCGGATGTGTCCCTTGTCGATCAGCTCGTCTACCTGTCTTTGGAGTTCTTTGGTTTCTTCAGGATTGGTTCTGTAAGCAGGACGGTTTGGAAGAGAAGCTTCAGGGACATAGTCTAATTGATGTTCTATTCCACACAAAGGAGGCAGTCCTTTTGGGTTCTCTTCTGGGAAGACATCACCATATTCCTGCAAAAGAAACTCAAGTTCACTCGGTAGAACCGGTGCAAGGTAAGAAGAAGACATTTGTTGGGGTCAAAAACGGTTATCTCGAAATCTACGGCTAAAGACCTTCCCGAAACTCAAAAGATTTCCTGCAAACGACTGACAAGGGAAAGATTGGACAACGAAAAAACCCACGGACGGCAAGACGGCCTGGAGCCGAAGGCACGCGGGACGCGGGCCGGCCTGGCGCCGGCGGCACCCGGCCTGGCGCCGGCGGCACCCCGGCCTGGCGCCGGCGGCACCCCGGCCTGGCGCCGGCGGCACGCGGACGCGGGCTGGCCTGGCGCCGGCGGCACCCGTCACGCGGGCCGGCCTGGCGCCGGCGGCACCCGTCACGCGGGCCGGCCTGGCGCCGGCGGCACCCCGGCCTGGCGCCGGCGGCACGCGGGACGCGGGCTGGCCTGGCGCCGGCGGCACGCGGGACGCGGGCTGGCCTGGCGCCGGCGGCACCCCGGCCTGGCGCCGGCGGCACGCGGGACGCGGGCCGGCCTGGCGCCGGCGGCACGCGGGACGCGGCCCGGCCTGGCGCTGGCGGCACGCGGGACCCGGGCTGGCCTGGCACCGGCGGCACGCGGGACGCGGCCTGGCCTGGCGCCGGCGGCACGCGGGACGCGGGCTGGCCTGGCGCCGGCGGCACGCGGGACGCGGGCTGGCCTGGCGCCGGCGGCACCCGGCCTGGCGCCGGCGGCACCCGTCACGCGGGCCGGCCTGGCGCCGGCGGCACCCGTCGTGCGGGTCGGCCTGGCGTCGGTCCGCGGCCCTCGTCCCGGTCTCGGTCCTATCGTGCCCGGTTCGATCCCGCCTTAGCTTGTTCGGATCAGCCCTCGTGAGTTTGGTCCAATCAGGCTATGGCGGTTTACCCGATTCCACGAAACATCGGATAAACATCAATTCGTCAAAAGGTAGCGGAAAACTCGGAGATAATTACGAAGACCGACGAAAATGGAACATTTCCGGAAGAGATAAGCTTGGGCCCAAAGGCGAGGCCCATCACCCTAAGGCAAACCGACCTAGAAGTGGGTATATAAGGAGAGCAAGAGCAGAAGAGAAAGGCATCCCGAAAAATCCGAGAATTAGACTTAGAGCATCCTGCTAGCTTAGAAAAACTAGGGTTTAGGTGGTTAGACTAGCGGAGCAAGGCTTAGGACGTTTGGCTGCCTGCGACTCTATATTTTTTTTTAATCGCAAATCTCTCTGTCTTTCGGAGAATCCTTGTACTCGTCCCTTTCATCTAATAAAACGCCTTCGGGCAAATATTTCAAACTCTTATTTTTATCTATTGAACTTTATCGATTTCGTGTGGCAACGCAGAGAATCCGGACCTTCAAGGAAAGTCGGGTTTACTTGGCTTTCCTCCGCAATCTTATTCATCGAAAATTGACGGTGTGAATTTCGGTTCCCACAGTTTGGCGCTAGAAGGAGGGGGGGACGGATCCTCTAACTCAAAAACCACCAATCGATCGAAGTTCAGTATGACTTCTTCGTCAACCCGCAACATCGTATCTTTCGAGGATCGAGCAACGGCCCGAACGGTCAAAACTCACAACGATCTCCTCGTAATAGAACTCACGATCCAGGATATTGACGTAGCAAGGGTATTAGTCGACACCGGATGCTCGGCCAATATTATCTACAAAAGCACCCTCGAGAGGATGGGCGTCGATCTAAGCATCCTTACAGATGACCCCAGCCCGGTATTCAGACTCTCGGGAGAAATTATGACCCTCGGCTCAACTAACCTCCTAGTCAAAGCCGGGAGCGTCGCCAAAAACACGGAATTCCTGGTGATCGATGGTCCAACATCCTACAATGCGATAGTTGGAACTCCCTGGCTAAACTCCATGAGAGCGATCCCATCAACATTCCACCTATGCCTCAAGTTCCCAACGCCTTTCGGGGTCGAGACAATACATGGTAATCACGGAGCAGCGCAGATCTACCTCGCTACCGAACTAAAACGGAAAAACTCTGTAATCGAAACCTCTCGGAAAAAGCAAACGATTTACAACTCGCCGGAAACCTTCTGGCAGTCCCAAAGAGCTGAGGCCCTGGAAGGGAAGCGTGAACCAACCTGCGAGCCGGTGGTCTCAATCTGTCTCGACGATTCTTTCCCGGAACGGTGTGTCGAGATCGGAGCTAACCTCCGCGAACCAATGAAAGCAGAGCTCATCGCATGCCTCAAAAAGAACCTCAGTAAGTTCGCGTGGGCTGCGGAGGATATGCCGGGAATCGACATTAGCGTAACATGTCACGAACTTAACATCGACCCAACTCACAAACCCGTAAAACAAAAAAGACGAAAGTTGGGACCTGAGCGTGCCACCGCAGTCAATGAGGAAGTCGAAAGACTCCTCAAAGTAGGGTCGATAACAGAGGTCAGGTATCCGGACTGGCTCGCCAACCCCGTCGTGGTAAAAAAGAAAAACGGCAAATGGCGGGTCTGTGTCGATTTCACGGATCTGAATAAAGCCTGTCCAAAGGATTGCTTCCCGCTCCCACACATCGACCGACTGGTCGAAGCAACCGCGGGAAACAAGCTTCTGTCATTCATGGACGCTTTTTCCGGATACAATCAGATCATGATGAATCCCGACGACCGCGAAAAAACTGCGTTCATCACAGACCGCGGAACGTATTGCTATAAGGTAATGCCTTTCGGTCTTAAAAACGCAGGTGCAATATATCAGCGACTCGTCAACAAAATGTTTGCCGAACAACTCGGCAAAACTATGGAAGTATACATCGATGATATGCTCGTAAAATCTCTTGACGAACACGATCATATAGCCCACCTAGAGGAATGTTTTGCACGACTCAACCAGCATAACATGAAACTCAACCCGGAAAAATGTAGATTCGCAGTGGCATCAGGAGAATTCCTCGGATACCTCGTAACGTATCGCGGAATCGAGGCCAACCCAAAACAAATCGACGCACTGATAGAAATGGCCTCCCCGAGAACCAAGCGAGAAGTCCAGAGGCTAACCGGAAGAGTCGCGGCTTTGAACCGTTTCATCTCACGCTCCACGGATAAGTGCCTACCGTTTTACGAGACATTGAAGGGAAACAAGAAGTTCGAATGGTCCGAGCAATGTGAAAAAGCTTTCCAGCAATTGAAACATTACCTGGCCACTCCACCAGTCCTCGCAAAACCGGTGGAAGGTGAACCTCTTTTTCTCTATATCGCAGTTTCCGCAATGGCGGTCAGTGGTGTCTTGATACGAGAAGAACGCGGCGAACAAAAACCAATCTTTTACGTAAGCAAGACGTTACTGGATGCGGAAACTCGATACCCTCTAATGGAAAAATTAGCATTCGCTGTCATAACCTCGGCAAGAAAACTAAGACCATATTTCCAGTCTCACGCTATAGTGGTTCTCACCACGTTCCCGCTACGGATAATCCTGCATAGTCCAAGTCAATCCGGGAGGCTCGCAAAATGGGCAATCGAACTGAGTGAGTACGACGTCGAATACCGCCCAAGGACGTGTGCAAAGTCCCAAGTACTGGCGGATTTCTTGGTAGAATTACCCACTAGAGACATGACTAACGAGGAACCAAACTCAACTTGGGTCCTCCACGTCGACGGATCTTCATCCAAACAAGGATCCGGAATCGGAATACGGCTCACCTCTCCTAACGGGGAAATCCTAGAACAGTCTTTCCGATTGGCTTTTCACGCTTCAAACAATGAGGCAGAATACGAAGCACTCGTCGCAGGATTGCGGCTTGCCCATAGGTTAAAAATCCGTAATATTCACGCTTACTGCGATTCTCAGTTAGTCGCCAATCAATACAGCGGAGAATATGAGGCGAGAGACGAAAGGATGGACGCATATCTAAAACTCGTCCAAGAACTGGCTCGAAATTTCGACCAGTTCGCCCTGACCAGAATTCCTCGCTCGGAAAACGTCCAGGCTGACGCCTTGGCTGCCCTCGCCTCAAGCTCAGATCCATGGCTCCAAAGAGTAATCCCGGTCGAATTCATCGAGCATCTGAGCATCGGACCACCAGTGGTCGTCAATCTAATCCAGGAAAAGATTGAAGATGCGGAAGAAGTCGAGGATCAGCCGGAAGCGGATGTGAACCCGACCGAGTATGGCTGCGACAGCCCTTGGTTAGAACCAATCCGAGCCTATATCGTGAATGGAACCTTACCCGCCGAAAAATGGGCGGCTCGTAAAGTAAAAACCCAAGCGGCACGGTATGTCACGATAGAGGGAGAAATTTATAAGTGGTGTTTCTCAGGTCCTCTCATGGCATGCGCAGAAAGGGAAAGAGCAAGAAGAATCATGAAGGAGGTCCATTCTGGATCATGCGGAAATCATTCTGGCGGAAGATCTCTCGCGGTTAATGTAAGACCCGATCCTGGCCTCTCAGGCCAGCGGTCGATGCCTCACGTCGCTCGGTCCATACCCTGACCGAACCTCTAAAAATTTTGCCCTTTATTTAAAACATCGCCCATAGGCAAGGGCTAACTCAGATCCTAGCTCAAGACTACCTTAGTCATTTCCTAGCTTAGATCATTTCAACTTATGCACAGCGGAATAATATCTACAAAACCATTGGTCTAAAACCAATCTAACACTTGTCTGGTCAGATCACCTCAGCTACTGGTCAGTAAACACATCTGCCAGCTAGCTCCAAGATCGATCCTGAACCTAGACCAAGTCATACCAAATCCGAGGTTCCATTCACCTAACCATTCTATCTAGATCTATGCAACATTGATAGATCATACCTTTGCCACATCCACGGAGCTTGTTAGCTCATTGTCCCAGCTGACTTAGCTGTTTAGCTAGCTCATCCAGCTAGCTGAGCTGAACCACTTCACTTGAGGTTCACCACTCTCTTCCAGCTGATCGAGCTGTAAGGTAGCTTTGCCCAGCTCCCTGTCCACTCGTCCAACTCCCTTATACCTGAATAAACTCTTCCCTTGGGTACTTAGTCATTCAGCCAACCATCCCCACAGACTAAGTACCTACGAGAAGTCTTCAGCTGCAAAAACGACCTCAAGCAAACATGCTCCAAAAATTAATTAAAATTCATGAAAAATACTGATAATTCCCCACTAAGAGGAATCCACAATCAGATTGATCAGAACCGGCCTAATTCACATAGAATTTGGCCAAATCCCACTAAACCGGCCATAACTGACCACCATCAAACCGGCCTGATAAATCCAATCAAATCACATGATAAATCATGATAAATCCTCACTAAGAGGAATCCATGGTCGGATCCCATCAATTCCATCCAGAACTATGAGATCCGGACCTAGCTGCCCAACCAAGGCCATGGAGAGTTCCACTGAACCGGCCAAGGTCTGGTTTAGTACCACCATGTCTCAGGCGTGTGCTCCCTGTAACCAAGTCCTTTCATGGACTAACAAAGCCCATCAGATCCTAAGTCAATCAACCAACCACCCCACATGACTCAGAACTGATGAGTCTTCACACTTCCTAACCGGCCATGGAACCATATCCCACTGAACCTGATTAGTGTTGCTCTTACCACCGGTGCATCCTTTGATCAATCAGATAAGACATCTTGATCCACCATCCAGGGATCAGGTCGTCCATCCTTGCCCATGATCAGATCACACACAGCCTTCCTTGTATAAACACACCAGCACAATACTTGTTGTCCACACCAACAAGTACTAGCCTTACTCCTCTCCTTTGCTTGCTGTTGGATCCAAACGAATTGGACCTTGCACTCCACATGGTTCCTCTGGTACTAGGAACCCCATGTGTCTCACCAATGTGTCGGATCCATGGTTCACACCATTATCAAACTCAACATCAAACTATGATCCATCATGGATCACTTTCCAATGAACATCATCTAACTATCACCCCACATGGCTGAAGTAGATCAACAATGATCCGCCCCTCCTCTTAGGGTCCTGGATCCTTAGTTTACATCACAATATATGGTCTTCAAGGGGCGTGCCTTACCTTGGCTTAACAGCACCACAAGAGACATAAACATAAACAGGAAAGTAAGTATCAAATTTGTTACCTTATACTTGATCTTATTAGATCATGTGCCTCCTCTTATTAGGTTCGGCCATGCTCCTCCAGAGCATGCCTCCATCAATCCCTTATCACATACTTACAGTAATGATAAGATCCATTCAATGGTCGTGCCTCTCTTCCATTCCATGGAACTCCCATGGAACCAGTTTCTGCACTGCATCCACCTTTGAGGCTGTGTTGGCCTTTGGGAGTGGAGTCTGGCCTTCTCCCTTCTCCTCTGACCATTTGCGTGTGTTCCCAGGACACAGAGGAAGCCTTAGATGTGTTTATCCATGATCAAACACCACCCAAAGGTCGTGCATCACTTCCCCCTTCAGTGTCCAAGAAACTGCCTTTCTACACACATCTGCCTTCAAGGCTGTCTCAGCCCTTAGAAGTTAGATCCGGCCTCTCATCTTCTCTCCAGGATATTTGCGTGTCTTCTATGGATGTAGAGGAAGCCCAAGGCGTGGCAAACAGCAATCAAAACATACCAGAGGGTCGTTCTCAACACCTCTCTTCCTTGCCCACAAAACTGCCTCTTTATGGCCTTCACACCACCATGGGTCTTGGATTGGGAATCCGACCAAATCTCTGTATTTTTCTCTGGTTTCTTTGTGTTTTAGGAAGAAGAATGAATGCCTGGCGTGCCTGCAAAGGCACGGACCTGCCCCCTTTTTATAGAAAAAGGAATGGTTACTTCTAACCATTGCATCCCTTCGGTTTCATTTCTGGCCATTGATTTCATCAATGGTCCAGATCACACCCATTCGCCTATGGCAGTTATCTGGACGTCCTGGGCTTGTACAACCACTCCTGGACATGTCCAATACAAGCCCAAACCAAATGCCAAGCCACTGGCCCAACCCCGAGAGCCCACCGGCCCATCGCCACATATGGGTTGCCCGCATGGCCCGGCCACTGTCCGGACCCGGCCCAACTGTACGAGACCCGAACACTCAGTCAAGCTGAGTTGAGCTGATCCCCAGCTGACCCAGCTGAGTGAGCTAGTCCATCCAGCTCAGGGAGCTGACACACTCTACTTGAGCTCCAAGTGAGCTCCGTCCAGCTGGTCGAGCTTCTTGCTCGCATCCCCCAGCTGTGAATCACTTTGTACAGCTTGATATCTTCATCTTATTCAATCTTTCTAAGTCCCTTGGTCTATTTCCAGACCTAGACTTAGTTCTCCCATGATCCATTCTGATCATGCACCACATCACAGCTTCACCTAGCTGATCGAGTTTCACCCAGACCTCGTCCAGCTATAGAAACACTCGACCAACTCCTTTAAGCTTGTCTCCATCCTATTTTGGTTAAGTCTCAGCTGTCTGATTCTATTAACCACGTTCTTGGATCATGACACACTTTTCTTTAGGTCATATGACCTGTCTGGTGCGTCTCCACGCACAATGGTCCAACCAGACGATCCTACTCAGGATCGGGGACATGACAGATAAAATCAAACGCCACGGTTATTATTGGCCAACCATGGTAAAAGACTGCGAGAAATTCGCCCGGAAGTGCGAAAAATGCCAAAGGCATGCTCCAACAATCCATCAACCCGCGGAGATCCTCTCCTCGATCTCGTCCCCCTATCCTTTCATGCGATGGTCCATGGACATCGTCGGACCTATGCACCCATCAAAACAAAAACGCTTCCTCCTAGTCCTTACGGATTTCTTTTCCAATTGGGTAGAAGCGGAATCCTACGCAAGTATCAAGGACACACAAGTCGAGAACTTCGTCTGGAAACATATCATAACTAGACATGGGGTCCCGTACGAAATCGTAACAGATAATGGATATCAATTTATCTCTACTCGATTCGAAGCATTCTGCGAAAAATGGAAAATACGACTTACAAAGTCAACTCCCAGATATCCGCAATGCAATGGACAGGCAGAAACCATCAACAAAACCGTCCTTGACGGACTCAAGAAACGCCTAGACGCCAAGAAGGGGCGATGGGCAGAGGAGCTCGAAGGAGTTCTTTGGTCGCATCGTACAACCCCAAGACGGGCTACGGGTGAAACTCCATTCGCCCTCGTTTACGGAACGGAATGTATGATCCCCGCGGAAGTAGAATTCCCCGGAGTACGGAGAAGATTCCTCCCCGAAAGAGAGGATTTAAACGACGCTATGATGCTGGACAATCTCGACCTCATCAATGAGCGCCGCGACCAGGCACTCATTCGAATCCAGAATTACCAGCACGCTGCCGCAAGGTACTACAACTCAAACGTACGCCATCGCAGGTTCAAAGAAGGCGATTTAGTCTTACGCAAAGTCTTCCAAAACACTGCCAAACGAAACGCAGGAAAACTGGGAGCAAACTGGGAAGGACCGTACAAAGTCATAAAAGTAGTCCGACCAGGCTCATACCAAATCGCAAACATGCAAGACGTCAAAATCCCGAGAACTTGGAATGCGATGCACCTCAAAAAATACTACCACTAAACGATAAAGCGTGGTACAAAAGAACTACGAGATGGCTTGATCCCTAGACAAGGGTACGTAGGCAACTCGCCAATCGGCGGATTCAGCTATCCCCCCAATTTAAAAAAGGGGGGGGGAGTGGGTACTTATACTCGTATACTCCCACAAATTTCGAAGACTCTAAGATTTTCGAAACTTTTTCACGACTTTTTCAAAATCAGCCGAGACGGCCACAACAGCGGATCTAGTGTCCACTAAGCGATTATCACATCCAAAAACAAATCCCGGATGGCCAACACTTCACGAGGCATTGTGAATGTGGACGCTTCTCCCTGGGTCAAACTTACGCGACCCCTTGGTCCCGCGTCCAAAACGGAAACGACAGTTTTCTGGCTGCGAACATTCGCAAAAGACATCCCCAAAGCCCGCAAACGTTTCAACACGAGATGCGGCATAAGGAAAAATCAACCTTCAGCACTGCGAGACGTCGCTAACGCTTGAAGGACATTCTTTTCCACAAAACATTGCAGACGAAATCTTCGTCTCTAAACATACAAACGCACCTCAAAACGGTATCATTTCGTTGTTGCTGATCACAACAAACGAGCTCTAACGTCCTAAACAGACAAATAGCCGCCCTTCGAGGGGTAGGCTCTCTTACATCCGACAAGGATAAACATAGCGCGCTATACAAGAAATCCAAAATTTTGGTCTAGCTCTTCGTAAAGGAAGTAGCTCGACTCACGCCAAAACAAATCATATAAGCCGACAACAATTCGCGGATTTTAAACGGTACGAGTCAGGTTAAAATCGCAAACAGGCAAAACGAAAGCCGATTTGTCATCGCAAAGCCTCAGTCCGAGAGTAAACCTAGGTCTTGCCCTAAACCCAGCCACGCTGGATCTTGACATCTCACAGACATAGTATGGTATACGAGATCCAAAAATTTGTCTCTTCACTTAAGCCTATTCGTTTCACGAGTTTTTCGCGTAAATTGGTAAACTGCGGAAAACCTCGCTTTATGCGGACAATAGGTACGGTGATCATCGGGGAACTAGGAATGAGACGACAACTCACACCCTCTTTCTCATACTTCAAAAAAAACTGAAGTTCATAAATAATCGAAAACGTTTCATAGATTGAGACTGCGGAAATTCAAACAAAACCCCATAAAAGGGGCAGGGATTCGAAGCCACCAACGGCCAGTCCCGGTAAATACATCATGGCCTCTTAAACGGCCGAAACGCATAAAAAACGAAATCCCAGAAGGGATTGATAAACCTAGACGCTCCCAGGAGCGTCATCTTCATCCTCACTTGCGACAGGGACAGCCTCGCCGTCGCCTCCCTCAGTCGCATCGCCACTACCCGCCTCGTCCGCGCCACCCTCGCAATCTTCTCCCACGCGCTCCCGATCTTCCGAGTTTTCGGAGGTCGGAGCTAGGGTGCATTCGGCTTGCAGAACGGCGAGGATCGAATCGAAATCTCCCTCGGTGGCCGCCCACTCTCCTTTACAGGACGATAATCTGGCTTCCTCCAAGTCCAAAGACGGGGCCTCGTTACCTCGAAGCAACTCGAGCTCGTTCAGACTCCCCTCGATCCCCGCTAAAGCCAAGTCCCTCTTACGGACAGCTATCAAGGACTCAAACAGGATGGCCATCCTCGTCAGACGACCATAGAAGTCGTCGCTGGCATCGGTAACCTCCGAGGATCTACGGGCGTTCATCTCCTCGTGAGCCTGAACCTTCTCCTGAAGACGGCGGACTTCCGAGGATTTACTCCTCTTCTCTTTCTTCACCTTGAGTAACGAGCTCGCGGTCTTCCCAAGGTCGCGCTCAAGATCGCTGATACGAACCTCAAGCTGGGACGTCTGGGCGGCATGGGTGTCCTCGACAGTCTGCAATGCGGCCTTAGTACGCTTCAGCGCTTCCTGCGACGACTCCAGTTCCTTCGATAGACGAATGACTTCCGACCCGCACTCGCCAAGCATTCCGTCGATCAGAGACACAAACTGTCCGCAAAAAGGAAGGAGTAAGTATCATCGCAAAAAAAAAAAAAAAAAAAAACGGTGCAAGAATTACGGACAAAATCGAACCTTGGAACGATGACGCGCCAACGGCTCTAAGAGGTCGCTTTCCTCGCTCTTCACACCCCGCTTCTTTTTCGCTCCGGACGCCGCGCCAGCTCTTGCCCTTCCCTTGGGCAGCGGCGCGGCACCAGCCGCTGGCAGTCCCAAGACGAGTTCCCACTTCGCCGGGGGAAGAGGTGCAGATTCTATCGCGTCATCTCTTCCGGAGATCACGATCGGGGCAGTCGAAGAACCCGATGGATGGATCTGAACATCAAGAGTCTGTTCAGGAACAATAACCCCTTCTGTAGACGGGAGGGCATCGGATGGGACTTCGGAGCTAGGAACTAAAGGAGCAGGCAAAGGAGTTGGAGCCGCGGAAGGAACATCGGGCGTCTCAATCCTCGCCCGCTTTGAGCCTTTCGCAGCACTACGCCGGGATAGCTTAGCCTTGAAAGAATCAAACCCATCAGTCGGGGACGGAATAGCCTCTTGAACGACCTGAACGGCGGGAGCTTGACTGGTCGGAACCGACGGAGCCTGGCCGGCCTCGCCCATCTCAACATCAGAACCACTCTTTTCAACTTGGGATGAAGACATTTTCTTTCTTGAGAGAGAAGAAGAGAGAATTTGGAAATATGTGAAGAATGAGAAGGGAGGGTTGGCTACTTATAAGAAAAAAGAGGAGAAGACACAGGTTCTCTGCGGAAAAATCCTTAGCCGAAGATTTCGATTTTCAAAAAAAAATTCAGATCACTCGCCCGCAAAATCGTCTCCGACCTTACGGGCTGGGGGGCTAACTGTTGGGTTCAAAAACGGTTATCTCGAAATCTACGGCTAAAGACCTTCCCGAAACTCAAAAGATTTCCCGCAAACGACTGACAAGGGAAAGATTGGATAACAAAAAAACCCAGGGACGGCAAGACGGCCTGGCGCCGGCGGCACGCGGGACGCGGGCCGGCCTGGCGCCGGCGGCACCCCCGGCCTGGCGCCGGCGGCACGCGGGACGCGGGCTGGCCTGGCGCCGGTGGCACCCTGGCCTGGCGCCGGCGGCATGCGGGACGCGGGCTGGCCTGGCGCCGGCGGCACCCCGGCCTGGCGCCGGCGGCACGCGGGACGCGGGCTGGCCTTGCGCCGGCGCGCACCGGCGGGGCGCCGCGAGGACCGGGGGCGGGCTGGCTGGATGCGCCCGGCGGCACCCCGACCTGGCGCTGGAGGCCCCGCGGAGCGGGCTGGGCTGGCGCCGGCGGCACCCGTCCGCGGGGGCCTGGCGCCGGGGCACGCGGGACGCGGGCTGGCCTGGCGCGGCGACACGCGGGACGCGGGTGCCTGGCGCGGCGGCACGCGGGACGTGGCGGCCTGGGCGGGGCACGCGGGACGAGGGAGGCCTGGCGACGGCGGCAAATGGCCTGGCGCCGGCGGCACGCGGGACGCGGGCTGGCTGGCGCGGCGGCACCCGGCCTGCGCCGGGGCACCCGGCTGGCGCGGCGGCCGTCCGGGGCCGGCCTGGCGCCGGCGGCACCCCGGGCCTCGGCCGCCGGCAGGCACCACGTCGTGCGGGTCGGGCCCCTGGGTGCGGTCCCGCGGCCCTCGTCCCGGTCTCGGTCCTATCGTGCCCGGTTCGATCCCGCCTTAGCTTGTTCGGATCAGCCCTCGTGAGTTTGGTCCAATCAGGCTATGGCGGTTTACCCGATTCCACGAAACATCGGATAAACATCAATTCGTCAAAAGGTAGCGGAAAACTCGGAGATAATTACGAAGACCGACGAAAATGGAACATTTCCGGAAGAGATAAGCTTGGGCCCAAAGGCGAGGCCCATCACCCTAAGGCAAACCGACCTAGAAGTGGGTATATAAGGAGAGCAAGAGCAGAAGAGAAAGGCATCCCGAAAAATCCGAGAATTAGACTTAGAGCATCCTGCTAGCTTAGAAAAACTAGGGTTTAGGTGGTTAGACTAGCGGAGCAAGGCTTAGGACGTTTGGCTGCCTGCGACTCTATATTTTTCTTTAATCGCAAATCTCTCTGTCTTTCCGAGAATCCTTGTACTCGTCCCTTTCATCTAATAAAACGCCTTCGGGCAAATATTTCAAACTCTTATTTTTATCTATTGAACTTTATCGATTTCGTGTGGCAACGCAGAGAATCCGGACCTTCAAGGAAAGTCGGGTTTACTTGGCTTTCCTCCGCAATCTTATTCATCGAAAATTGACGGTGTGAATTTCGGTTCCCACAACATTAGAGCACCCTTAGAAACAAACAGAAACATAGATTGCTGAAGACACAAAGCTCTTTTAATCTCACTGGTTTTGGCTAAGAGATGTGCCTCTTTCTTTTGTTTACCAGTTGGATCCTTCTTGGCCTCTTGTCGTCTGAGTTTGAGTTGAAGCTGATCCTCATGTACTTCTTGTGGAGACAATGGTGCAAGAACAATCTTCTTGTCTCTGTGATTAAAAGAATGGTGGTTTGTGTATCCATCATGGATGGCCTTCTTATCATACTGCCATGGCCGTCCTAACAAAATGTGACTGGAGTCCATAGGAAGAATATCACACACAATCTCATCCTGGTATCTTCCAATGGTTATAGGGACCATCACTTGCTCTGTGACCTTCAGCTCACCATCTTCATTCAGCCATTTCAGTAGGTAAGGTCGAGGGTGTTTTCCAGTCTTTAAGGCCAGCTTTTCTACAAAATATTCACTAGCCACATTAGTACAACTCCCGCCATCTATAACCAAACTGCAAACTTTATCATAAACAGTGCATCTAGTATGGAAAAGATTCTCCCTTTGATCATTTTGTTCTGGTTTGGACTGAACTTTCAGTGATCTTCTTGTAACCAGAAGCTCTCCATGTACTGGGTAGTCTATGGCTTCATCCTCAGATGACTCTGGCGCCTTTTCTTCTTCAGAAACCAATTAACCGCTCTCCAGGAGGATCATGACCTTCTTGTTAGTGCATTCATTGGCATAGTGTCCAGACCCATGACACTTGAAGCACTTCACATTCATAGCTCTTGTGGCTGGTGCCTTGCCCTTGTCAGCTTTTGTCTCCTCCTTTGGTTTCACAAATGCCTTATCTTCTTTGGGGTTAGACGATCTGAAGTAATTTCCATAGCTCCCTTTAGTTGTGGTCTTCCTTTTAAGTTGCTGCTCAATGAGAATGGCCTTGTGGAGAAGCTCATAGATATCCTCATACTCCTGCGTCTCCAATCTGTCATGTATGTCTCGGTTGAGTCCAGCTTGGAAACGAGCCATAGTTGCATTAGCATCTTCTATGACTGCGGCCTTGGTCATTAGGATCTCCATCTCTTGATAGTAGTCTTCTACACTCCGAGTTCCCTGAGTCAGCCTCCTTAGTTTCTGATGCACGTCTCTGTTGTAGTGGTTGGGAACAAAACGCTTCCTCATGATGGTCTTAAGCTCGAACCAAGAAGCAACCTGTGGCTCTCCAGTCCTTCTTCTAGTGGTCGTTATCTGAACCCACCAATGAAGTGCATAGCCGCTGAATTCTGTTGCAGCAAGTGTGACCTTCTTGGTTTCAGAGTAATTTTGGAAATCAAACACAAGCTCCATCCTCTTCTCCCATTCAAGGTAGGCATCCAGATCATTCTTCCCACTGAAAGCTGGGATCCTGAGCTTGAGGTTGCCAAGACTATCATCAGGCCGGGTCCTTTGAGCATTCCATGTCTCTGTCCTGACTTGAGAAGCTGCCCTTCCAGACCTGGCTGATCTTACTGACCATTCTTCTTCAGTGCTTCGTCTAGAAGAGGTATCTTGCTCATCTGTCTCTCCTGTGGCTACTCTTTTTCCTCTCCTCTTGCTCCTAGCATGCCTTCTATCCTGCGTAGTCTGACCAAGAAAGTTATCAGTATTTTCATTAACTAGATTACTAGTTTGCAACCTTTTTATGATCTCAGACATCATGGCCTCCATCTGCAGTTTGATAAAGTTAACAGGCGCAGATTCATCAGGTTCAATGCTTCCATCAGACATGTTTCCCTGTTAAGAAACTAAACAAGAAAGCTTAGCACAAATAAGAGATAGCCGAAGCCTCACTTGGTGTTTCTCTCAACTGTTTTCTCTCAAATTTGTTTCTGTGAAGTATTCTCAGTGATTACAGGAGGTCAATTATCAGACAAACAAACTCAAAGCCAGAAGAAGAAATCCCAAAAACCCCCAAAGAAAAAAAATAGACAGAATTAAGAGTTTTTTTGATTTTCCAATGAGCTTTACCACCAGAGACTGAATTTCTCTTCAGTCTGGCTGGATTTCTCTTCAGCCCTTTCAATTTCTTTTAATCGATTTTTTTTTTGTTTTAAAATGGTTGGCCCCCTTGCAGGTTACAACAGATAGAAAGTAAAGAACAGAAAGAAAAACTGCAGAGAATTGCAGAGAATCAGAAATCAAAAGGTTCCCAAAAGAGAAGAGATGTGAATCGACAAACCCCTTTTGATCAGACGCCCTCAAGCTGCTCTGATACCACTTGATGAGTTCCTGGTCAAGGAACAAACCTAGGATACTCTTGAGTGGCGATCTGGTTCGGTTTTGATGATGGTGATCGAATTGATGGATGATAGAATGGGAAGGATGGCCGATGTTAGAGATGGAACAATGGTTGATCTCTGGAAAGGATCAAGCACTGAGTTGTGGTCTTAGTCCGTGAGAGGCAGCCCCACTAGTGAACAAGACCAAGGCTTATGGAAGATCACTCTTCAAGCCAAATTCATGTCCAACAATTGAACAAAGGAATCACAAGTTTGTTAAGAGATTTTGATAAACAAGTGATTAATTTTATTCAGAAACTTGAAAAGAGTTTATGTAGAAGAAAGGGAATACAAAGCACACTTAGAACTTGTAGAAATCGAAAATTACTTAGATAAAAACTAGGTGATCTTGAAGACTGAACAATTGAACAAGTTGCTGGCATCTTTGACTTGGTTTGCTCCTGATGTCGAGTTTTTTTAGTGAAAACCAGGCTGATAATTGCTTGCTTCAATTGTCTGGTCTTTGATCTGGTTATGGGTCCATTGGAGAAAAGGAATGGGTCTTGGCCTTCTTTGGAACGGGCTGGAAAGTGTTGATCTTTGCTGGACTTGGTTTTGGATAGATCCATTCCATACTCTGGTCGTTCAGCTCAACCTCATCAGCTCCTGGTTCAATCTCGCCCAACTCGTCTTCATCTGCTCCTGATCCGGCCTCGTCCAGCTCTTCTTGGTCTGCTCTTGGTCCGGTCTCGTCCGGGTCAGATCCTGATCCACCAATGGTCATATCACAGTGGCTTCTACAAAGTATAACTTGGTCTCTGAAACCATATTCTTTCAAAAAAAGGTGGCAATAAGTATATAAGCTTCGGTCACTCATGCTTCTTTGCGTGGTAAAAAACTCACAGCTCACGAGGAGTAAAATGATGTAGCTCATCTCTCTATGTAAGATCTGTTTCTCAATTGTACATAATCATTATGTGATATGAATGGAAGCAAGTACTAGCATGAAAAGATTAACGAGATCATTGTCGCAAAGAATTTTGAAATAATAAAAACCATAAAAAATAAAATAAAAATACCACATGTCATTATTCCTCCCAAGGAGAAAAAAGTCAACTTTATCATATAAGATATGAATATATAACTAACTACATTATGAATAAATCCAATTATTTAATCATTAAATATAATTATTCATTAAATGTAGAAAGACTCTAATTCCTCTAGTTTGTAATGTGATAGTTCAGATAATTTGCGACTAATAATATCACAATTTTATAGTAGCGTATATTTTTTAATTAATTAAGTAATGCAATCTGTGAATTGTATCATGACCGGAACCAACCAATGGAGCAAGTCGATAAAAATTTCATGCCATGTTTTAATTTTGAGCTCATACATTTTTCATTTACTTGGATTAACAAAAATGACGTCCGTAAGACCAGGAATTTACATGTACACCGTAGGTTTTTCCTTTTAGCTATTCAGATGGAGAATTTAAGGTGGCCAGCGGCGGGAAAGTTTACCTTTGGGACTGCACAAAATAATAAAAAGAAATTAAGAAAAAACAAGTTGGAAAATAACAAACATACATAGAACATAGAACTTCTATGGTAGAAGAAATAATTCCAACTTACAAAACCTAGCTAGATCTAACGTAAGGAAAAATACAACAAAATAATAAAACTCCAAAACAAAGCTAACAACTACGAACAACTCAATTAGGTAAAAGCAAACAAAATATCTGAACAAACATAAGTCAAAGTAACAACACCCAGACAAACAAAAACTAAATTTTACAAATGACAACCTAACAAAAAACACACATACTTTTACCAAAAAGAAAAGAGTACACATACTACAACAAAATCTGATTAAAGTGAATGGAATACTACATCACTTTAATCCATCAACCTTCTCGTGATTGGAGTAAGTTTGCTTAGGGAGATTGGATGACATCTTCTACGTCTTTACGCTCCTTGATTTGGGATCTTCTTCTTTTTTTTCTTGTTCCTAAACAAACTGAAGCCCTAAGTCCAAAAATTCATATAACAAAATCGTGATGCTAAAACCTAAAGGAAACTCAGTCAAAAAAAACACAAGATAAAACAATTATAATCCTTGGTAAATAAAAAACAAAAACAAAACAGGATATAAGGGTCAATGTAGACAATAGAATCCCTCTATTATCTAGTGATCCCTCTTTTATCTCCATAGCCACTGAAAAACAGGATATAATATTTTTTTTGTAACACATAACAGGATATAATGTTCAATATGAACAAAACAAGAAAGAATCACATAAGATATCAGAAGCAAAAGAAAGTCAACCAATATGATATAAACTAAACTAAAACCTAAACATATGTGAGATGAATAGGGTTTATCATAATATGAACCTTAGCCTTTAAGATAACCTAAAGAAAAAATATTTCGACGATGGAGAAGTTTCAAACTCGTGTGAACAAAAAGATAATAATTGGTTAAAAACATATTATAACCTAGCAACATTATTGAACATGTGTGTTTAAAGTTTCTTGAACGTGTTGGTTGATATTATATATATTCTGATGTTAATATTAAATTTCTTTTGAATTATATATGCATTTTGTCTCAGAAAACTAATAGTATAATCCACATAACTTAATGATTAACAATAGTATCATACAGATTTAATTATATAATGAATATTATATATAATTATTCATTAAGGGTAGTATTGATATTATTAGCCACTCTAAATTTTAACGTTAGAGCTCCGTTGCGAAAAATCACTTCGCAAATAATAATATAGATATATGATTTCACTAAAAATTCAAACAACATATATGAAATTGATTTTTTAAAAAGTTTGAATATTTTTTTTCATTTTTAATACTTTATAGATAAGTTAAACATCTGAATTTTTTTTTACCATTTCCCAACTAAATAACATTTGTATTTAGAGTTTTAATTATTAAATTATAAATAATTGACTCTGATCTAAATAACAGAATGTGTCCTTCAAGATACATGCTTGTATCATTTCTGCAACATTTTGATTTCCAAAGTATGATGATGCATGTGGAGATATTTTAAAAAATATTGATACCTTTGTCACTAAAATACATTTGTGTTGGCTAATAAATGAGTTAAATAGGTTTGTTGAAGAAATTTAAGAATGAATGGCATATCATTAAGTCGTTATGTGTGAGTGGGGATAAAACATAGGAAGGTGACATGGTCGTTGCAATGTCTATAAATAGGTTTTTAGGCCTTACAAAATAATGCATTGCCCATCTATCGAGTGTTGGGCCCACATGCCAAAGTATGCATTAGGCCTTTGGATAGTGCGGTTGGAATGTTATGAATTAAATCAGAGCAAAACTCAAACTTATATGTAGTCGTGTGGGGATATACTTTTGGGTGAGGGCCTTTATATGCAACAAAGACATTGCAGTTTGTGAGTGGAGGTGATTGTAACATCCCTATTTTTAGAAAAATGGTGATGCATGTAGAGAAATTTTTAAATTGATCTGAGTATCTATATTACGAAAATACACTTATCTTTTCGTCACTCCATAAAAAATTCAATATTTATTTGTGCTTCAGCTTGAGAAATCATGGTATGAGTAACCTTTCATGAAGTGATTTTTGGTACATATGAGCGATTACAAAACAAGGGAAAATTTAATGTAGGATTGTGCAGATTGTAAATAAGTTTTTCGAATCTTCCAAATTTACACCACGGTAGTCACACAAGGGTAGCATCCATGGGTAGAGACCATTTGTGGGCCCATGAATGGTGACATTTTAAGACTATGTGGAATCGTAACCAAATATATACATGTGTGGATTCATGTGGGGTTACACCATTATGGTGAATGGGCGTGATTCTAATGTTCCAGTTTCCAGAATATGGTGATACATTTGAAGTGACTTAATTAAAGACAGTTAATTTCTCTGCTTATGTCACTAAAGTGCATTTATCGTTTTCGTCCTTTTTTTAAAGAGAACTTTATAGTTACTTGTGCTCGAGTTGAAGTAATTTTATATGGGTGACTTACTCGAGATTGATTTAGGTATCTCATAAGTGAGGACAAAACACAGTAAGACCACATGGTGATTAAATGGTCTTTAGATAAGCTTTATGAGGTTTCCAACATAGTGCACCTAGCATAGGGAAAGGATGGGGCCATGAACTGAGAGTGAGTTGGTGTTTAGGAACAGTTTTGGTCGATTCGTAAGAATTTTAGACAAAACAAACATTATGTCAAGGTTGTGGCAGACTAAATTTTCTGATGCGAAAATAATACCATGAATAGCTTGGAAGCAATTAGTGTATCCAGAAAAGGGAGGGAAAAAAAAATTTGAGATCTTGAGATATTTAATAATGTTTTGTTAGCAATACAAGCCTGGCGGCGGATCCTTAAAAACCCAAACCCCTTATTTTTAAGACTCTTGAAGGCTCGTTATTTCAACAACGCCTATGGCTTAGAAGAAACACCAATATAGAACAAGTCTTATGGTTGGTCATCAATCTTAGCATGGTTAGAGAGATCTTAAAGAAGGGAATACACTTCATTTCCAGTCAATCTATATGAGAACCATTGGTTACCAGCCACACCACCACCAAGGAACAACATTTTCATTACAAGAGAACATATGTTTCTTGCCTGATAAAAAGGACATTATTATGATAGTGGGAGATTCTCTGATAGTTATATATAGATAGGGATTTAATGCATGGCTAGTTTACATCTAACACATGAATCACATCCATACAAGGTGATTTGGTGTTATGATAAAACATGAGATTACTTTGGTAACTCAGGCTATAGAGTAGCGACAGAGTTAACTAGGTGTCCAGTATATCCATTGAGGTTGCAATTACCACCTAAATTGAAACATTTTATTTAGAGGGTATATCATCTGCTTTGGGTATGCAACAAGATTTAATACAAGAGGAATTCAAATGGACAAAACTTCTCAACTTGTTGTGCTGCTAAAGGAAGCATCAACCAATTTTTCACTTGTCCAATTCTGGAAATTACAAGGAGGCTCTCTCAAACTGCAAATGTCATTGTAACCTTATCAGGCAACTTGAAGCACAATGTACGTCATATCCTAAAATTCCAACTGACCTATGAGAGAGAAGAACAACATAAAATTTTGTTTTGGTTGAGCGAATAATATTGAAATCAAAAAGCAACCATATTTTAAACAAACAATACGTAAATCTGTTACGAGATGTAAGGTTGTCAATGGAGTGGGTATGAATGGATAATAGAAACTGGCAGGGTAACATATGATACATGTCATAGTAATCTCTTGGAAACATCCATCCTGTTGACTCATAAAGTGAAATTTTGATTCAGCATACATTACAAGAAAACAATCGACAATCATACTCATCAGAAAGTCTTTGGGATCTTTCCCGGCGGATTTTGATGAACATGTTTCTTCGAAAACTCACAAAGATTTTTTTCAGAAGAATTTTTAGCATTTGCGATCGTGAATCCATTGGAAATTTCTGATCGCGACATCTTCGGGAACTTCTCTCCTAGAATTCACTGAATTAATTCCATTAGAAATTCAAAATGTTAAAAAAGTTTGCAACAAAAAAATGTTATTAATTTTAATATAATAAAATTTAAAGTATATCAAAAATCTATATAATTTATAAATATGTTTTTAATCATAAAAATAAAGAATTTTAAAAATATAAATAATAAATTATATCTAAATTCCTAATCTAACAACCTAATCTAACAAATCCTAATTTAACATATCCTAAACTAACAAAAACTTATTATAAATAACAATAAAACATGAAACCAATGTTTAAAACTTATTTTAATTAATTTTTTTATAAAAACTTTTTAAGAACGTTTTAGAAAATGTTTGCCAAATTAGAAAAAATCAAAAAGTTTTGTAAAACGGTTTTTATATTAAAAATATTCTTAAAATATAAAATCTATTGTATGGTTGAAATTTTTTTTATAAATTTGTAAAAATATAAATATCATTTTAAAAATGTTTTTTTAAAACATAACTAATTTAAAATCCAGAAAACTTGTATATATGTAAACGTTTATAGTATTTGACACACACAATAAGTAATCTTAAAACTAACATCCAAATCCTAAAAGTAACAATCAAATCCCTAAAACCAACAGCCTAACATAAAACTAATTTAACAGTCTAATCTAAATAAACAAAACTTTCCTGATAGAAGGACAGGGAATGAAGAGAGAGAGAGAGAGAGAGAGAAATCAGCCAAATTAAGTATTAAAATTTCTGATAGATCCCCAACCGTCGGAAATCCTTCATGAATTTTGCTTTATGTTCTCAAAAATATTGGTGTTTTCTTTTCCTGACAAAATTTTGTGATTCCCTATGAATCCCTGAAACAAGACATTTTCCAATACGAACTCAACGAAAATATTATTTCAGTGAACAAGACAATAAACCCTGAATCGTTGGATATTCGTCGAAAATTCTTGAAAGATTTCCGATAAATTTCTGACGGATTCCCGAAGACTTCATGTTTAGGGTTAAAAAATTCAAAGAAAAACATATCAAAGTATACACATTATACATAAGAAATATACATAAAATATCCATATACATATGAAGATCAGACAAATTCTAAAAATTTTCTGGAAAATTTCCTATAAATTTAATATAAATATGTAATAATTTAATTTCATTAAGAATTCTTCAGAAACTTCCAACGATCCCGACTAAACTGTTTAAAATGAATGTTTAATTTACTTCCATCGAGAATCCGTCAAAATATCCACAAGAATTCGTAAGAAATTTGGGAAAATTATCAACAGCTTCATGTTGGAAATAAATAAAAAAATTAATATATACGTAAAAAACATCGTCAAAGTTTTCTGACGGATTTTCTAATAAATTTTATTTCATTGGAAATGCGTCAGAAATTCCTGACGGATTTAGTTCTATCAAAAATTCCGTCAAAACTTCCTATTCTTTTTGTAGTGATACCACAACTCCAATAAACTTGTAACATGAGGATGAATTTTAAAGAAGATTTGGGAACAGCTAGGTTTTGGGGGTCTGGCAAACTTAGAATTACACTTTCTCCATTAGAAGCCGAAGCCAAAAAGGTCTTCAATAGCAGTTCAAAACGTTGTATTCATGGGTTCACTCCCGTTGTCCTTGAAGGAGACAGGAAAAATTTGGTATTGAGTATTAATACTAGGTGAAAAGCTTTCAACACCGAGAATGTTTGCAGAGATTTTAAAAGTAAGTAGCGGTCTTGAAAGTCACCAATACATTCATTTACACATATATCATACTAATCAAATGAGATTGCACATCATTTTGAAGAAAACAAATCATTCAACCAATTGTTTCCATTCAAATTGTAATTTTACACCTATTTTTAATCTCTATATTTTATCATGGTTATAAAAATTCACAGTTCATCTAATATATAAGTTTCTCCGAAAATATATTGATATTTATCTATTAATTCCATTTCTATATATTATATAGATTCTATTATTATTCTATTTAGAAAAGATAAGAAATAAATAGAATAAGAAATAAATTCTGAATGCTTTAATATTTTATATTAAACAGATACAAATATTTGTTATATACTTCTTTCTATTATATATATACTTAACTTAATATACTTCTATTTTTATAATTTCTCCTGAAGTAGAAAACGTTCCAGTTGCTATGGGATACCTTCTTTCAGAAAAGGTTTCTGCTTTAGGGGTTAATGTCTTGATAGAGGATATTATCTCTTGGAAATCAGGTTTATTTGTTTTTAATTAAGTGCGTAGCTGAGAGAGAAGTTATCTTACTTGTCCAATTTCTAATCCATCCAGATAACCATTTGTTCCAGTATAAATGGTCAATATTTGTTCTTCAACTGAGAGACGGGCTGATTGGGATTTTCCCAGTAATTCACACAATCGTTGACCTCTTGCCAATTGATTCTGAGTAGCTTTATCAGGATTAGAATAAAATTGGGAAAATACTTCTAATTCAGTGAATTGAGCCAATTCCAATTTTAATTTTCCAGCTACATGTTTCATAGCCTTAATTTGAGCGGCAGATCCTACTCTCAAGACAGAAATCCCTACATTAATAGCAGGTCTAATTCCAGCATTAAAAAGTTCAGCGGATAATTATTTGTCCATCTGTAATGGAAATTACATTAATAGGAATATAAGCTGAAACATCTCCTTACCGGGTTTCGACGATTGGTAAGACAGTCATACTTCCTTCACCTAATTCAGAGTTTAATTTAGCAGCTCTTTCTAAAAGACATGAATGTAAATAAAAAAAAAAATCTCCTGGATAAGCTTCACTGAAAAAGATATCGTCAATACAATTAAAATAAAAGATCTTTTGAAGTTCTCCTAATTTACTTTCAATATTACAAATATGTCACTTCTATTTTTATGGCTAACAACATTAATAAGTTTCATCCTAATTACTATACATTCTTGAAATTTTCACCATTTAATTTCATTTAAAACTATCGACATACATGTATTTAATTGTTTCTTATTTATTCTAGCATTTAAAACTTTCCAAAGCCTAATAGAGTTGCTGTATTTAGTTGTGATGCGTCAATAATATACAGCAGCATTGCTTCGATTTTGACTATTAATTTTGATTTTGACTATTAATATGAACTTATGACTGGTAAATTATAGTTATACAACTGTATGATTTTTATAATATAATTAAACTTTAATATTTTCATAACTATAGTGCTATATAAATATATAATTTCTATAACATGTGATTTTAATTAAACATACTTTACTCAAATGTGGGCTAACATATTATATCATCTTTTCTAAAATGATTAGTTACACTATAAAAATATACATTATGGTATTAACTAAATTAATTTTATAAATTTATTGTATGCAATAACAATTAATAACAAAGCAAAATATATAAAATATATCAATATATATTAATAATATCGAATAAGAAATCTAAACAATAAGATTATAGAGTTACATAACATATAATACTAAAATATAAATCATATATTTAAATATTTTAGGAAAATATTAAGGTTATACATTTTTAAAAGGAAGAAATATATGCACAGATGTGTGGGTTCAAACTCTAGTTTACTTTACTTATTTAAATGGCAATTTGATGTAATGTTTCTTATGCATCGTATGTTTTTTGTGTTTTATTAAACTTGCTCAATCTTTTTTGGAGAAAAAACTTTCTCGAACAATTTAAACATTTTAAATTATATGGTTCTAATGAAGTTTTGATGACGCAAATCACATTCGAAAGACATATGTGGCTATTACACTTTTTTTCTTATAATCGTCAATAATATTTGATAGGTCGTTGGGACCCAAACTTTGGGTTCTTAGAAATTGCTATTAGAGTTTCTTTCTATATTTTTAAAATAAGATATATATATATATAAACAATAATTCAAATAAGAAAGGTGATAGTGTTTGTTCAAGGTGTAACATTTTTAACCTTTTTCAAAAAAAAAGGTGTAACATTTTTAATTTATCTAAACATATAATTTCCTAAAATCTTAGATAATTTTCAGAAATATTGTTCAAGAGTTTCAAAGTTAAAAAAAAAATTGATGGGATTTTATATTTTTGGTTACGGTTAGGTATGTCATTGAAGGCTTCGACGGCAGGACAGGCCCGTAAAAACCTGTGGCGGGGCTGTATTGGGCCTAGGATTTGTTATCCCGCAATTTCGCCGGCCTCGCGGGAAGGGACTGTGCGGGAGTGGGCTTTAAGCGGGATGGCCCAAACGAAACTGCGGTTAACCCTAATGTCCCGCACCTTCTTCTCTTCTCATTTCTGCCCCCTGAAAAACAAAGGAGAGAGAGAGAGTGAGAAAAAGACGAGTCACCGACACAAGAAATGGAGCTCCGGTGACGGCGATAAGCTTCGGTACTTCTATCTCGGCTTCTAAACTTCACAGATCAAATATGCATGTCCGGAGATAACTTCTTTCATCAAACTCTCAGCGAGCTCCCTGTCCACCATATACCAAGATCCAGCTCTTGCGATGGGTTCTTCAGCGACGGTGACCGCATGCATGTCACAGGTAATGAAAGATCTATGTATGGTGTTATTTTTTGTTTTGTTTTCTGGAGTCTACACTTTTACTCATTTTTCAGGTTGGTTCGTTGCTTCGATCCACCACCGGAGGTTATATTCTTCTTTGATCCACCGCGGAGTTTCTATTCTTCTGAGATCCACCGCCGGAGCTCCTCCTTTGCTGCATGCATGGTCGTCTTCTTCACTTCGTGAGCCGCTCACCGACAGATGCGACTTCCAAGGGTATGATTCGCTTCCCTTCTTACTGATTGTACATGCATTTTTCAATGCCCAGATCGATCATATTTATATTGTCTGTGCTTGTCGTTTGATGTTGGTAACTGATAAGTATAATGTTCTATCTATGAAGTGTGAACTTTTATTAATTGTCTTAACTTTATTATTAGGTTGGTGCTAAGTTAGTTTACAAGTCAGTGATGTCAGTTCCTTAAGAAATACGATTAAATGTTGCTAAGACCGAGCTGAACATGTATGGTCTTACTTTTTGTTTGATATGTTTCTGATATGTTTTTTATTTTTTGTTTGGCATGTTTCTTTTCTTTTTTTATTAAGTATCTGATATTTTTTTTTTGTGCTCTGTCTCGAGTTGATGGGGTGATGTTGAAGAAGGATATCTTTTGTTTTCGTAGGTGAACAAGTAGTCCGGTGGTGATCACTGTAAACGCTGGAGTAGGCTCAACTACGAATTAGCATGTTATGGTGTTGACTTGATGTTTGTGTTGAACGCACACCAGCGTGTCCAGTGATCACGAGCCGATGTTACTTGTTTAACAAAAGAAGAAACAACAGAGAGCTGAATAAGGAGGCGAGTGACTCATCTTCTTCTCCTCTTGCATGCTTATTAATCTGATATTAATTCTCTTGTTCAAAATTGTATGCTTATTTATCTGATATTAAGTCTCTTATATGTCTTTTATTTTTGTAGGTGAACAAGTAGTCGGGTGGTGATAACTGTGAATGCTGGTGTAGGCTCAATTACGAATTAGCATGTTATGGTCTTGACTTGATGTCTGTGTTGAGCGCACACCAGCGTGTCCAGTTATCACGTGCCGATGTTACTTGTTTAACAAAAGAAGAAACAACATATAGCTGAACAAGGAAGGAGAACACGTGTACATACACCAGCTGCTCCAGTAGTTACCAGCTTCATTCGATATAGCTCCTTTAATGAGCTCAGGTTAGTAAGCTCCTAACTGTCCGAGACGTCTCTAGACTGTTTCACGGTCTTGTTTAGGTTGCTTTCATAGATGATAGAACACAATCTTGTTTAGATTGCTTCGCGTAGGATATTAATATCACTCAAATTACCCTAAGGAGTGAATTACTCTCTCAAATAAGAGGTTCAGTTGTAGTACTTAGGGATCGAATTCACAAGGAGCTTGAGAACAAAAAAGATCTAATCCTTAATGACTAAGCTAAGTTGATTATGATTAACTTTAAAGTGCAGGTTTGAGCAAGGCAGTTGCTCGGTGGGTTTGATTGAGGGTTTTAACAATTAAAGAAAGTAGCTAGACTTAGGGTTTCTATTCAGGTTATCAGGATTATAATCCTATAGATGCCTAACTAGTTGCATGCATGATATTGAAGAGCTCAACAACTTATGCCCAAATCGATCAGCGTTCGCTTTCTAGATTCGTTTGATGACTAGATCTAATGATCTCACCTGTCGGGATGATCAATTAGAAAGTGTCGATCGATGACTCTATAGAAGTATCGATCGATACACCTTTGGCTCCATCGATCGATTATTCTATAGGAATATCGATCGACGCGCTTCTAGTAAGCTTTATGCGCGGGTTGAAGTTGATGCTCACTAAGTCTATAGATCAGCTCTCGCCTTTCTCTAATGATCTTAGCTTGAATAGGATGTATTCAGGATGAAGTCAGGTTAACAAACAATCCTAGGTCAAGATTCTAGTTAGCTACTCTAGAACAAAAGCATTAAGAACATCCTAACAATGAATATACAACTTGGCAATCTATAGTTGGGGCTAATCTCTCACGACTCTGTATCGATCGATGTCACAGGATGTGCATCGATAGATCATAATTTTGATACATCGACCTTTGCATACTGATGTCGATCGATGGCACAGAATGTGCATCGATCGATTGTTGTCTCTGAATATCGACCTACGGTCTGGTTTGATGGTCAGCTCCGATGAAATCTCTATTAAGCTCCAAAACGCTCCAAAATCATCACTTCACTTCAAAATGCTCCTGAACCTGAAAACATACCTAATAGACTTCAAAACATAATACATATATATATATATATATATATATATATATATATATATATATATATATATCTTAAAACACCTATATACCATGGATAAAAATGGATAAAATCAATGGTATATCAACTCCCCGAGACTTACGCCTTTTGCTTGTCCTCAAGCAAAACAAACAAACAGTCTCTCTGAAAGAGGTTTAAAATAGCAGGGACTCAAAAAATCTCTAACTAGAATCATCACCTCTACAATGTTGCAAGCCAAATCAAATATCTCCTAACTACATAAGTAGTTTATACCATATCCTAGCTTAGCAATCAAATTCATCTAGCCAGCAACTTAGCAAATCCTGCCTGACTCACCCCTCTACTGATCTCATTTCTTTGTATAAAATAAAAGTGCAGGCTTTACCTTGGGGGTATCGATCACAAGATGCCAGGTTGCTCAAACAAGTATCTGGACCTGCAGGTAAAAAGAAGTTCCTTTCCTCTCTCTCTCTACTTATTTCTTTCCTAATCAAAGTCTGCTTTTATTTGCAAGATATTGACCAAGATTGGACAGGCTTCCATGAATCAAGTCTTAATGGTTTTAGCCGCCAAGCCCTGTTCACTTCTTTTGGACCTATTTCCCAGGATTCTTTGTGAATCAAGCCTTAATGGTTGTAGCCACCAAGTCCTGTTCGAACCCTTTACCATGTAGCAATGAAGCTTCTTGTGGCTTCATCCCCTCTGGTCCATCTCTCATTCATCTTTGCTGCTGCATCTGAGATTATCTGTAGCCTCTCTCTAATGTTTTCAATGCTGAACTCGTGTTTTCCAAGCTTGTCATAAGCATAATCTGATAGTTCCTTTAGCTCTTCTTGCATTGAATCAATTGTGTATTTTAGTTACCTCTCGTGGACATGCTGAAGCTCGGCATCGATCAATGCTGTTGTAGATGCGTCGATCGGTTCTGAATGATTCTTGTCGATCGATCTCTTGGAACCTCTGTCGATCGATGCAGATGAAGGTCGACTCGCAAGTTGTCTCTGAATGGATCTGATTTCCTTCTGCATCCTTTATGTGCTTGAGTTTAGTCCACTGATGTTGTTGTTGAAAGGAAAGTAGATCTCATCACATCTTCTGTCCTCAGTTGTTCCCAGAGTTTTGTATATATCTCCTATCATCCGATCAATCTCTGCTCTGGTATAAGAATTAAGGGCTGGTAATTTGCTGGCGTCGATCAATGGGTAATGGTGTCATCGATCGATTTCAATCTTTCTTCTTGGAAATCAAGTTGCTGCTGAATGATGTCGACTTCTTGCTGTAGTTGGGTTAGTCTCCTGGTCAATCCGTCCATGTCATCAGTGAGCGGATAGTAGACTCCACCTAGCTTGTAATCAAATGATTTCACCAAATCTTGTAGTGATGTAAGTCTCTCGTCGATCGATATGGCAGCTTCTGTGTCGATCGATGTGGGTTTCTTCTGTCGACATTCATTCTTCTCATGAATCATAGCCAACTCTTTCTGCATCAACTCACTCCTCTTGGTTAACCAGTTAATGTTGTTGTTGAGTGTATGGTAGATGTCACTAAATCTCAAATCTAGGGCTTCTTCTTCCCATTGGTTAGCTTCCTTGGTTTTCTTTCTTGTGGAATATTTGGATGGTGGACGATTTATATCTGTTGATGGTCTAGTGTTTTCGTCGATCGATGTGGATGCTAGCTTATCGGCCTCATTCTTCTTCTGAATTCTGTACAAATCTTCTTTCATCTCTTCCATACTTGTACCCATCCAGTTGATGTAATCATGGAGTGGTTGGAAAACATTATTCAGCTTCATGTTGAATTTCTCTTCTACTTCTGTTAGGCTCCTTGAATTCCAGTTAGCATCTCATTTATCTCATCTTTATTGTAGATCTCTGGTGCTAGCCTGGTTAGTGTGAACGAGTTAGCTTGTTCTGGAAGGCATATGTAGGATTCTTCATCTATTGAAGCTCTTTTTAGTAGTCTAGTCCACGGGCATATCCAGACTCATCTCTGTATACACCATACTCATCTTTCTTCTCCCAATAGAAATTCCTAATTCCAAAACGGTATGCTCTATATCCAAACTTTGTATGCTTGTCGTTTGATGGATGGAAAATCTTGCCGAACGATGGTTGTGGTCATCTATCGGTCGATGGCATGTGTGCCATGTGATCGATGGTAGACACCTGTCGATCGATGGTTGAGTATGTGGTCGAAGTGTTGGCTCGAATCTGCCAGCTGCATCATTATGCTCCTCTGTAACTTCCTGTTGGAACTCTGGATTGCTGCGTTGTTGCATGAAGAGGTTGTCTGGTCCTTTGGCAACTTGAAGAATGTCTGCAATATCTTCTCTTGATACTTGAAGAATTCTTCCATCTGTGGGAACCGAAATTCACACCGTCGATTTTAATGAATAAATATGGAGGAAAACCGAGTGAACCCGATCTTCCTTGAAGGTCCGAATTCTCTGCGTAATCACTTTTAGAACAATAAGAAGATAGACAGCAAGACGAAAATAGATAGTCGCTCAGAGGCGTTTTATTGATTGAATAGTATGAGTACAAGATTTCTCCGAGAGGAGTAGAGATATGCTAACTATCGGAACAACAGAACAGGAGGCGGCCAAGACATCCTAAGCCTTGCCGTGCTAGTGTAACCACCTAAATCCTATGTTCTCTAAGCTAGCAGGAGTTCTCTAAGTCTAAATTCTCGGATCCCCCTTTTTATTCTGCTCCTGCTCTCCTTATATAGTCGCTCTAGGTCGGTGGCCCATATATTCCTTTGCCTTCGGGCCCAAGTTTATCTCTTTTAGGAATATTCCATTTTTCGTTGACCTTGATAGTTATTTGCGAGTTTTGACATTTATCTTTGGAAACTTAGCATTTATCGTATTTTCGAGAGTTAGGACAAACCATCATAACTTTTATGGGCTCGAATCCCTTCTGAGAGCGTAGATGGGCTTCTAGACCAGTTTAGATCCTTGCGGACCGTTCTTAGGCCTTTTGGCGTTTATACGATTTCTCGTTTTTAGTCATAAAACTTCAAGAATAAATTTAATCAAAACGAAACGAAAAGTATGTGGTCCCGAAGGTCTGATATCACAGCTATATGGAAGATACGGGAGTTGAAGTAAATCGGACAGGCCGGGATCAGGTCGAGCTCGCCGGGCGAGCCGACTCGCATGACGGCCGAGCTTACCGGCGAGCTGACCCACGCTGTGGTTGAGCTCGCCGGGAGAGTACACCCACGCCATGGTTGAGCTCGCCGGCGAGCTGACACGCATGATGGTTGAGCTCACCGGATGAGTACACCCACATCGTGGTTGAGCTCGCCGGGTGAGTACACCCGCGTCGTGGTTGAGCTCGCCGGCGAGCTGACCTGCGTGATGGTTGAGCTCGCCGGGCGAGTACACCCACGTCGTGGTTGAGCTCGCCGGCGAGCTGACCCGCTTGATGGTTGAGCTCGCCGGGCGAGTATACCCACGTCGTGGTTGAGCTCACCGGGCGAGTACACCCACGCCTTGGTTGAGCTCGCCGGCGAGCTGACCCGCGTGATGGTTGAGCTCGCTGGACGAGTATACCCACGTCGTGGTTGAGCTCGCCGGGCAAGTGGCTTTTGTGCGGGATTCGCTCGTTCGTCCACTTCAGATCTTTCTTTCAGTGAATGTTTTGCGGAAAATCCGTGAATAAGAAATAATCTTAGCCGTTGATTTCAAGATAACCGTTTTTGACCCCAACACCATCTATAGCTCGTGCAAGGCCATCTTGATCCCTGAAAATACCAAACTCATCCGGTATTAGATTTCCATAATCTATAGGGTCTTGTTTGCATACCTCGGATCTATGGTTTGGATGCATGTCGATCGATTGGGATGGATGAATATCGATCAATATTGTAGCAGTGTTGTTGATCGATGGTGAAGGTTGAATATCAGCTCCTCCACTGGATTTGAAGAAGTCTTATGTGGTGAAACCTCTACTCATCTTTTCTGCTTCTGATGTTTCCTCTACCGCAAAGCTCTCTTTATAGCAGTCATCCCAACTTCCAATTGAAAATTTTCCATTTTCTTCATGTAGGCCGTATTAATGTTGTTCGATATGCTGTAGGGTGTGTCGATCGATGCGTGTAGTCGGTTTCACTGGTGATGAGGAGCGTCTTTGTCGATCGATGCTGCATTCCATTGTCTGTAGGAATGATGTGGAAACCTTTCTTCTTCTACAAGAGGATCTTGAATCTCTATAGCTCGTTCCTCCTTGTAATACTCATCACACTCTTCGTGTCTAGATGCGGATGTGGCAGTATTGATAGCCAAAGTGGGGTGATAATGATCACTTTCCAAATTGTCAATAGAAAAACTGCCATCTATGAATTCTTCTTTCCATTGAGCGAACTTCGCGTCGATCGATGCCCCTGCTGGTGCATCGATCATTTCTGATGGATGAAGATCGATCAATGTGAGATTGCTGTCGCCGATCGATTCGTCATACTCTGTCTCATACTCAACTTCTGAATCAATCTCTTCTCCACAGAAACATACTCCAACGAATCTTGGATCATCCCCAATCTCTGTCTTGGGCTTCTTTGTCTTGACAATAGTAGACATTTGGATCGATGAGAGTCAGGCACAACTGGTTAGTCCGCATGTTGCAGATAGCTCCTACTGTAGCTAAGAATGCTCTTCCAAGTAGTAGAGAAGTGTTCCAATTCAGCTTGATGTCCAGGACATGGAACTCAACTGGAACTGTTGCATTACCAATCTGCACCTCAAGGTCTCTGATGATTCCTCTTGAGTTCCTTTGAGAACAATCCACAAATTCAAATGAATCGTCCAAAGGCTCTATCTTCAGACCTAGATGGCCTGCCAACACCTTGGGTAAGATGCTTATTGCAGCTCCTATGTCGCAAAGGGCACTGGGGAAAGTTATACCTTGCACTACACAGGGTACTGTAAACTTCCCAAGATCACTCTTTTTCTTCAATGTGACCCACTGCTTCATCTTTTCTCTGACCTGATGGAACATCCTTCTAATGTTTTCTTCAGTCTCCTTGGTTTCTCTGAAGAACATCCACAACCTGTGGGTAAAGTAGGCTTCTTCAAAAGGTTTTAAAGTGGGATTTTTGAGAACTCTCTTTGTGAAACTGTCCATCTCCTTCTCATTGACTCTCCTCTTCAGATGTTTGGGAACATTTTCTTTCCTCTTCCTTAAGGTTCTCCCTTCTGTATCTTTATCAACTTCCATAGGCTCTGTTACATTTTTAGGTTGAGTGCTGATGGTGTCTGGTGGTGTATTTGAAGGTTTGGATTGTTGTCTGAGTGCATTGAGTCGTTCTGCATCAATCTTTGGTAGCTGCACTCGGTATGTGAGAGGTGCATGTCTATCGATGGGTGCTGGAGGTTGTCGATCGATGCCATCATCTCTCTATCAATCGATGGCTGGTTCTTGATGCCGGTCGATTTGACACAAAAAGGGCTGGGTGGATGTGGTTGTCTTGCTGCGAACTCCCCGTGAGTCATTATCCTCACGGCATTGCACGAAGCACTCGATTCTTCTGATGGTGTCGATCGATGCTCCTCAAAGCTCGTTGATCGACTCTGTGTAGAGTCCATCGATCGATGGAAACTAGTCGACGTCGGTCGACACCAATGTGACTCGCAGAAACTCATGGAACTTTCCACTTCAAAATCCCCTTCTTGCAGCTTCTCAAACTTCACCACTTGCCATAAATCATCATCTATAATTGCATTCACATGGTGCTTTGTTGCTTCTTCACCTATCCCCCTTGTTAAGGCTTCTTGCTTCTTAACAGCTTCTCCTGTCTAAACCACTTGAGTCTCTAATTTCTTCACATAGGTGCTCAAAGCTTCAAACTTTGTGTTCAGGTTGGTATAGACAGCATCAATCTTCCCATTGAAATCCACTGTCAGCTTCTGTTGACCTTCAAGAACCTGGTCAAGCATGGCTTCTATCTTGCTCTCCTGAGTTGGTGTGGTGGATTATGGTAAGATGAATTTCCATAGCTCCTGTTGTTGTTGAAGTTGCTGCTGTAGTTGTTGTTGAAGGGCTTCTGTGAATTCTGATTGAAGTTACTTCTTTGTCCAAAGAAGTTTCTGTTTCCTCCCTGGTTTCCAGACCTCTAAAATCCTGCTCCATTGATGAAGTTCATCCTCTTCTATGTTATCATCCTCTGCAACTAAAGCTTCTGCATCTTCTGCTGAGCAAACATGCTTCCTTAGCAGCCTATGAACACTATCCAGCTTTGATTTTACTTCATCTATCTGCTCCTTCCCAAGGAATGCTGGAGATTTCCTTCTGTCAAAATCAGTGTTCTTGGTGCTGTTACTGGATGCTAAGTTCTCTATAAGTTTTACAGCCTCCTCTGGATTCCGGGTGTTGAAGTTTCCTTCACTAGCTGTGTCCAGAGCCATCTGATATTATAGTGTGATGCCTCTGAAGAAAGTGCTGAGTAGTTGCACTTGGTTGAATCCATGGTGTGGACAATCTTGCTGGTATGACCTGAATCTGATCCAACAACTCTTGAATGATTCTCCAGGTTCCTGAATGAATGTAGCAATCTTGTTCCTCAAGTCTTCAGCGCGTGCGTCATCAAATAAGTTACACAGAAATGCATTCTTGATGTCGCTCCAGGATGTAAGAGATCCTGGTGGTAACTGCTTAAGCCACTGGGAAGCTTCTCCAGCAAGAGAGTATTTGAAGAGCTTGCAGAGAAGGTAGTCCTCAGGGACTCCGTTGGCTTTGATAGCAGATATGAGATCCTCGAACCTCTCCAGATCGTCCGTAGGATGCTCGTGCGATAACCACAGTAGGGTGTCTGTCCCACAAGTGTGTAGTACTGCGGCTTCAACTCGAAATCGCCTCTCTGAATAGCTGGAGGGCGAATGGCTGATCTGTTGGCATAGAACTGATCTGGACAGTTGTAATCAGCCAAAGTTCTTGTAGCTGCAGCTTCAGGTTGAGGGATTACAGTCCCCTGAGCATCTATCTTTTGACCTGCTGCATTACGCAGGTGACCTTGATCATGCAGGTCCCCATTCTCGTCCTGTCTGAGAATCAGTGTTGCAACCATGTCTCACGGCTGAGTGTCGATCGATGTCGGATGAGAGATGTCGGTCGACGAAAGAGTAGTGTTGGTCGATGGTGATGAGCGAGTATCTGTCGACGGAGAAGATGTCTCGGTCGATGCTGGTGTGCGAGTATCGGTCGACGAACTGGTGTTGATGTCGATCGATGTAGAGCGTTTGTCTTTGCGGATCGAACATTCCAAGCTTGCAGGATCTTCTTAGAATAGTAGCTGAGTTTCCTTTTTGCTTCTAGTACTGCTGGGCATGCACCTGAAAAGACAAGAAAAGTTTTTATCAGAAATCATTAAAAAGAAATAACCTAGACCTAATCAGATTAAATCTAATGGCGATCAAAGCTCCCCAGCAAAGGCACCAAATTTGATATCAGTTAAATTACCCTAAGGAGTGAATTACTCTCTCAAATAAGAGGTTCAGTTGTAGTACTTAGGGATCGAGTTCACAGGGAGCTAGGGAACACAAAAGATCTAATCCTTAGTGACTAAGCTAGGTTGATTATGATTAACTTTAAAGTGCAGGTATGAGCAAGGCAGTTGCTCGGTGGGTTTGATTGAGGGTTTTAACAATTTAAGAAAGTAGCTAGACTTAGGGTTTCTATTCAGGTGATCATGATTATAATCCTATAGATGCCTAACAAGTTGCATGCATGATATTGAAGAGCTCAACAGCTTATGCACAAATCTATCAGCGTTCGCTTTCTAGATTCGTCTGATGACTAGATCTAATTATCTCACCTGTCGGGATGATCAATTGAAAAGTGTCGATCGATAACTTTATAAGAGTATCGATCGATACACCTTTCGCTCCGTCGATCGATTATTCTATATGAATATCCATCGACGCACTTCTAGTAAGCTTTATGCACGGGTTGAAATTGATGCTCACTAAGTCTATAGATCAGCTCTCCCCTTTCTCTAGTGATCTTGGCTTGAATAGGATGTATTCATGATGAATTCAGGTTAACAAACAATCCTAGGTCAAGATTTTAGTTAGCTACTTTAGAACACAAGCATTAAGAACATCCTTACAATGAATATCACAACTTGGCAATCTATAGTTGGGGCTAATCTCTCACAACCTATGTGAACCCTAAATCTAACAATGGAACTACTCAGACATGGCCAAGCAATTCATAGCAACAAGATGAAAGAAACTCACAAATCTCAAAACTCTTTGGATCTTCTCTCGAACTCTAAGAATCTGTAAAAACCTTAAACAATAAACTAGAACAAAATAGAAAGCATGCTTTGCCTTAAACACACAGACAAGCTATATATAGTGAGTTCATTAGGTTTAAAAACTCGTCAGGGGCAATCTTGTAATTTGGTGAAGACTTTGGCTTTAAGTTGGCTGGAACCATTCTGTCTCTACGCGACTCCGTATCGATCGATGTCACAGGATGTGCATCGATCGATTATAATCTTGATATAACCCTAATAAGTAATATTAGCATTGCTTAGTTAGCCATTTAGCCTCACGACTCACGTTCATACGACTTCAAGTTGAAAAAAAAAACTAACGAAAACTTGAGAGACCATGGGATCAAGGGGCGATTCAGAAGAGCAGTTCACGATGCATACCGACTACTCTCAACCACCAACATTGGACTTTGCGAGTCAAGCTACCTTAGCTGCTCTTGCTGCAGCTGAAGAGTTCGCGGATCAAAGAATTGAAGGTATTGTAAGTGATGTTGCTGTTGATGGAAAGAAGAAAGCAAGCAAAATAAAGCTCATCAACCTTGACGATGAAACTGTTGAATCTGATGTTGAAATCACTTCACCAATCCAAACAAGCAAACCTCGCAGAGAGAGCAGTTTTGTGACAGCCACGGGGAAACGCATGTTGCAATCCACTATAGATGGTGGCATAGGCTCGTCCTCACAGGCGTGTAGAAAGAAGAAGTCTGTACCTGTGAAATCAGTCATTCGGGGAGGGAGAAGGAAGCGATTCACTCAGTCGCAAAAGGGCAAGGCCGCGGCCACCACACCGCAAAAGAAGAAGGCAGCTTCTACATGGTCGCAGAAGAAGAAGAAGAAGAAGAAGAAGAAGATCGAGGAGATACCATATTTTGATGATTCATTGGATGAAGAAGAGTTGGATGAGGATGAAATCGAAAGGGATAATAGGCAAAAATCAGATGTGTGGTTCGATTTCAAGGTGGTCCATAAACCGAATGGGACGATGAAAGCTGTATGCAATCATTGCAGGAATGAGTATGCATGGCATTCCCACTGGCATGGATCCAGTGGGCTGAGAAGGCATCGTTGAAGATGTACGGTGTATCAAAGGAACAATAGAAATCAGCAACATATCAATTTCGAGGGGAAGATACAACCTCGCAAGTACGATCATACTGTCTTTCAGCATATGATAGCTAAGACGATATCCCAGCATGATCTACCATACTCGTACGTTGAGTATCAAAAACTGCGAGAAACTTGGAAGTATTTGAATGCTGATGTGAAGTTCATTTGTTGTAACATGGCGAGATCAGATGTGTATTGACTGTATGAAAGTGAGAGAGACACCTTGAAAAGAGAATTAGCGAGTCTTCCTGGTTGAGTCTCCTTGACGTCTGACTTGTGGAGCTCATTGTACCGTGAAGGGTACATGTGTGTGACAGCACATTACATTGATCGGAATTGGAAGTTGAACAACAAGATCATCACGTTTTGTGCTCTACCGCCACCACACACTGGTATGAATGTTGCGATTCAGCTCCTTGATACACTGAAAGAGTGGGGAATTGAGAAAAAAGTTTTCTCAGTCACATTAGATAATGCTACGAGTAATGACTGGATGCAAGATATTGTGAAATTGCAGCTGATATTGACTGATAACTTGTTGTGTGGAGAAGAGTTTTTCCATGTCAGATGTGCAGCTCACATACTTAACCTCATAGTACAAGATGGGTTAAAGGTTATTGGAGATGCTTTGCCCAAAGTAAGAGAGAGTGTTAAGTATGTATTATCATCGGAATCGCGGGAAGATTTGTTCGGAAAAGTAGTGGTTGCTGCGGGTGTAAAAGAAACTGGTGGTTTGATACTTGATGGCGGCAACAAGATGGAACTCGGCGTACTATATGCTTGAAAGAGCAATCAAGTACCGTAAAGCATTTGAGAAGTTGGAGACATTTGACAAGAGGGGTTATAGAATGGCGCCCACAGCTGAGGAATTGACCAGAGCTGATAGTATCTGCACTTTTCTGGGGCCATTTGCTGTGATCACGAAGATGATGTCTGGTTCTATTTACCCGACAGCGAACTTGTATTTCTATCAAGTTTGGTTGATCCATGATTGGCTTAGAAATAATGAGGAAGGTGATGATGAGATTATCAGAGACATGGTGCCACCGATGAAGGAGGAGTTCGACAAATATTGGGATGAAGTCAATGGCCTTTTTGCAATGGCAGCAGTATTTGATCCACGATTTAAGCTTTCACTTGTTGACTGTTGTTTAGGGAAACTTGACATGAGTACACGGGATATTAAGTTGAAGAACTTGCGTGAGAGGCTCAGGATTCTGTTCAAGTCTTACGACAAAAAATCCAAGACTAACTCACCCTCTTCAGAGCCACATGAGACGGTTCGACCACCAACATGTGAGCCAGCATATGCAGGAAAGTTTGAGAACTACACCGTGAGTGTTTCTTTTATTTTTTAACCTTCTTTTAATTAATTTTCTAAACTTGATATCTTACATATTTTAAAAAAAAACTTTATAGGATTTCTTTGCATTTCGCAAAGTCAGTGGCGCTGTGAGTGGGAAGACACCTAAACATATTTTGATGAACCACTGTTTAATCACTGCAAGAAAACATGGGAGTTGCGACTACCATTTACGACCACAAATGTGTGGTCGTAAATTAACGTCAAAATTACATCTAAGTTATGACTAAGGGAGTCTTAGTCGTAATTTAGACGTAATATTGCTACTAAAAATGTTAGTCATAATCTAGACGCAACTTAACGTCTGATATACGACTACATTTAAAAGTACTCGTAATGTAGTCGTAAATCGTAATGTAGTCGTAAACTTACGACTAAATTACATCTAATCATTTATATCTGGTTAAAGACCAATGCTGGTCGTAACCTGGTCGTACTTTACGACTAGTTTACATCGAAATAGTACCATCTGATTAACAACCAACTTACGAGTACGGTAGTTGTACATTTGTAGTTAATTTATGATCAAACGTAAATTCGTTGTAACATTGTTACCTACCAAAATTGAAATTTTCCTATAAATATGATATTCTCCCTCATTCTTAAGATGCACAAAAAAAAAGAAATGAAAAAGAAAAAAAAATGTCTGCAAATATCTATGAGCTTCGGAGTTGGATATATGCGCATAAAGATTCAAGGGGAAGAGTAACCAACGAATTTCTCAACGAAGCAGAGATATTTATGTACCAGGCCGGACAGACGTCGCTCACAAAGGAAACGGGTAAAATGTTCTGTCCCTGTCGTATATGCAACAATACAAAGTTTGCTGCTAAGGAAACGGTTTGGAAACATATCGTAAATAGATGATTTACTCCACATTACTATATCTGGTTTAACCACAGAGAGGGTGATAATAGGAATGAAGTTAGTAGTAGTAATTTGGTTGAAAAAGTTCGTACAGAGATGAACCGCATTTTTCTTCTGAAAATTACCTTCAAGAGGATCATATGGTAGATCATGATAGGATGCATGATATGGTTACAGATGCATTTCGTGAAACAACATCAGTAATAGAGGAGGTAGAAAATGTAGAAGGGTCTAACTTGGATGCAAAAAGATTTTATGAAATGCTAGCAGCAGCAAATGAGCCAATTTATGAAGGTTGTAGAGAAGGTCTTTCTAAATTATCATTGGCGGCTAGGATGATGAATATCAAAACTGATCATAACTTACCTGAAGTTTGTATGGATGCATGGGCTGAGTTGTTTAAAGAGTATTTTCCTGAACATAATTTGTGTGCTGAATCTTATTATGAGATTCAGAAACCGGTTCATAGTCTTGGCTTACCTTCGGAGATGATTGATGTGTGTATAGACAATTGTATGATATACTGGGGAAAAGATGCAGAATTGTTAGAGTGTAAATTTTGCAAGAAGCCACAATATAAACTGCAAGGACGTGGGCGGAATAGGATGCCGTACCAGCGGATGTGGTACTTACCTATTAAAGATAGACTGAAGAGATTATATCAATCTGAAAAGACGGCAGCATCGATGAGATGGCATGCGGAACATACCCAGAAGAAAGGCGAGATCAATCATCCCTCTGATGCAAAAGCGTGGAAACACTTGAATTCGATGTACCCTGATTTTGCAAGCAATCCCCGTAACGTTTATCTTAGGCTCTGCACAGATGGCTTTAGTCCATTTAGAATGTCTGGAAGACAATACTCGCTTTGGCCAGTCTTCTTGACGCCATACAACCTTCCACCAGAGATGTGTATGCGAAAGGAATTGCTTTTCATGAGTATATTGATACCTGGGACAAAGCATCCGAAGAGGTCCATTGATGTTTTTCTACAGCCTTTGATAAAAGAATTGAAGGAATTATGGTCAACAGACGTGCAGACATATGATTGTTCAATGAGAACAAACTTTACAATGCGAGCAGTTCTTTTGTGGACCATAGTGACTTTCCTGCATATGGGATGTTGTCTGGTTGGACGACGCATAAGAGGCTATCTTGTCCTTATTGTATGGGAAGCACAGACGCATTTCAGTTGAAGAATGGTAGGAAAACATCATGGTTTGATTGTCATCGGAGATTTCTTCCCATTAACCATCTGTACCGAAGGAACAAGAAATTGTTTCCGTCAAAAAGGGTTGTACGGGACACCGCTCCACCATATTTATCTGGAGTGGAAATCGAGAAGGATATTGATCACTATGGTGGGCTAGACACAGTCAGCAAAGGGGGTAATTGGCATACTCCTGCAAATATGCCTGATGGTTGCGGGATACAACATAATTGGCACAAGAAGAGTATATTTTGGGAACTTCCATATTGGAAAGATCTACTTCTGCGCCACAATCTTGATGTGATGCATATAGAGAAGAACTTCTTTGACAACATCATCAATACTTTGTTGAATGTCCCCGGGAAGACAAAATAAAACAAGAACTCAAGGTTGGATTTGCCTGCATTGTGTTCTAGGATTGAGCTGCATATTAGAAACGATGGGAAAATTTCGGTTCTCATTTTCAGATTGTCAGCAGAAGCAGAAGCGGCGTTGTTCAAGTGGGTGGCATCAGATGTAAAGTTTTCTGATGGATATGTTTCAAATCTATCAAAATGTGTTGATCAGCAGGGACAAAAGTTTTCAGGGATGAAGAGTCATGACTGTCATGTGTTTATGCAACGACTTCTACCATTTGCATTTGCGGAGTTGCTTCCAAAAAATGTTCACGAAGCAATTGCAGGTAACAAAATAAACTTATTATTACTTCTTGTTGGAAAAAATTTATAAAAAGTATCTTACGTTGGCTTGTACATTCTTTGTAGGCATTAGAGCTTTTTTCAGAGATCTTAGCGCACGCACCTTAACTGTAGATATCATCAAACAACTTGATGAGAATATCTGGATCTTGATGTGCAATTTGGAGAAAAAATTTCCTCCGTTCTTTTTGACGTCAAGGAACACCTAGTTGTCCACCTTGCGTATGAGGCATTGCTTCGTGGACCTGTTCATAATGGATGGATGTATCCTTACGAGCGAGCCATGATGTATTTGAAAGGAAAAGCAAGAAATCTGGCAAGGGTGGAAGGTTCAATAGTTGCTGGGAGTTTGAATGAGGAAACATGTCACTTCACGTCGTACTACTTTGGGTCACAAGTCCGAACACGGAAAAGGACTACGAGCAGATATGATGATGGTGGTGTTATGCCGACATATGTTGTTGAACATGTCCCAGACATATTCTGTCAGATTGGACGTCTAGGTGGAAAACTGAAAGAAGTTTGGTGGTCAAGTACAGAAGACGCTCATAGTGCCCACACATATATACTCCTTAACTGCAAGGAGATTGAGTTATTTAAAAGGTAATTAATTAAAATTATTTTTGCCGTTAAATTTTACCACACATATATACTCCTTAATTAATGATCATTTTGTTTTAAAACAGTGATTTCGTTGCCCAAGTCGAAGAAGCTATACCAGGGATATCAACCAATGATCTCAACAAAAGAAAAGACAAACACTTTGTGAAGTGGTTAAAAACGCAGGTATACATATTAACTAAAAATGTTATTTTATTATATAAATAATGAAGTTATATATTTATATATATATATGTTGATGATCCAGGTTGATTATGATGATCCATTCTATCCTCAGTGGTTTCACGAATTGAAACAAGGTACAATTGCTAAGGTCACCACAACATCTATGTATTTCACATGAGGCTACATTTTTCACACTTACGAATATGGAAGTCGACGAGCAACAATGAATTATGGAGTATGTGTGAAAGGTGAGACATATTTCTATGGAATCTTACAAGAGATCATGGAAGTGGAGTTTCCCAGTGTAGTGAAGCTGAAATGCGTTCTCTTCAAATGTGACTGGTTTGACCCCACAGTCAACAGAAGTGTTCGATATAGCAAGTTTGGAGTTGTTGATATTAATGCTACACGGAGGTACAACAAATTTGAACCCTAAATATTGGCATCTCAAGAAAACAAAGTTTGTTTTATTCCATACCCGAGGATCAGACAATCTGGAATATCTTGGTTAGCCGCTATAAAAGTTACACCTCGGGGCCGAATATTGACTGATGAACAACCGCCTTTACAAGAAGATGCCGTAAATGAAGTAGAAGTACCTGAGCAAGCTACAGATGATATCTTACTGGTTGATATGCATAACCAGGGATATGAAGAACTTCCAGACGATGCAACGGACGAAGCCAACGAAGATGAATTTGAAGAAAATGATGATGTGGATGAAGTTTCTGATGACGAGTGATCGAGTTTCATTATGTTACAGCGTTTATGTTTTATTATATTGTCAAACTCATTGTATTGCATTACAAATAATATATAACTTATCATCATGTCTGCTCAGTTATGAACTTAATATAAAAAAAAAATCATTAAATTTTTTTTAATCTTTGTACTTTGGGGTTAGAAGTGTATATAATTTATAATGTTTGGGGTTTGGGGTTTAGGGGTTGAGGTTTGGGGTTTCGATTTTAGGGTATAAAGAGCGGCCGAAGCTAATTAGTCGTAACAAGCCTGTAGTCCCGAGGTAGTCGTAAATTAACATCCAGAGTACGACTAAGTTAGAGGTTTGGTCCCAAATTAGTCGTAAATTACATCTAATTTACGACTACACTGCTCGAATAATCCTTAATTGGTCGTAAAGTGTTTCAAAATTTCCTATAAATACACACCAATTTCATTCTCAATTCACAGAAAAAATTTATAAATCTTTGAAACAGATTTTAAATATATCTTCCGTAATGATTTGTCAGACGCCTGAGGATTCTTCCGTAGGAACTAAATTTTTCAGTTTTTACGGTTAAATCCTCAGCATCTGATAAATCTTTTGAAAGTTATATTTGCGAATTGTTAAGAGAGATTTTTCCCAGGTTTAGGGATAAATCTCTTTCAAATTTTTCGTATTACTACGGTAGTCCCTAATTGGCGTAACAGCCTTCATACCACATTAGTTGTAATTTACCTACTCTATTACGACCACAAGTCGTAAATCGGTCGTAAAAATAATAATTAGATCCTAATTGGTCGTAAGAGAGGTTGGTCTCTCATTGGTCGTAAGTTAACAACCCAATTACGACCAATAGTCTCTCATTGGTCGTAACTTTACAGCCCAATTATGACCAACACTAAAACTCTATATATAGTCGACCTCGCTGAGGCCATTTGGTTGCTCACTCCCTTCTCTCTAACAACTTCTCTGCTTCTCTCCAGGTACATTTTTTTTTAGTTTTAGGTGGTTAGTTAGGTGATTAGATTAGGTTTGGAATTAGTTTAGTATGGAATTAGTTAAGTATGGAAGTAGATTAAGATGAAATTAGAATAGGTTTAGATTATTTTTATTTAATAAATTTAAATTGATTGTTTACAACCATTCATGTTTTTTATAATTTTTTCAGATTGACGATATTGCTATGGCTGGCGGTAGAAGAAGACTTAGGAACCTTGCGCCTAGAAACTATTACGGGAGTACTTTTCTTGGTCAGCTGGATCCATCAGCTTCTACCTCCGGCACATCATCCAGCCAAGTCCCTAAGAGCCAAATTCCTAGTGCTCCGTATGTGCCTCCACAGGCATACGACCCTCTACCTCCATACTATCCGCAGCATGATGACCCTCCTCCATACTATCCTCAGTATATGATGAGCCTCTACATCAGCCCCGGTATGATCAGCATCATCCTCCACACCATCCTCAGCAGCAGTCTACTTCTCCTGCAGCTGCTCCGGCTCCTGCAGCTGCTCCGGCTCCTGCAGCTGTTCATCCAGATTTGATGGTGCCACCGAATGCACCATATGCAAGATATACAGTGGAAGACATTCTCCGGATGCCAGGAAGAGAAGGTTTACCAATCATCGATCCAGATCGACCTGCCAACACTTATTGGTAATTTTGAACATATTAAAATTTAAATTTTATATATAATAATTATATTGGTATAAATATACTTATTCTTTCAAATTTAGTAGGTTTTCGACGGACAATTCTCTGGGACAGAGCGTTGGGGACATCATCAGGTCAAACTTCCGGGAAGCGCATCCGAACTGGTCTCTTACACCGGAACACGTTCGCGTGACTTGGTTCAAGTGCTTTGCGGTTAGTTTTATATTATAATATAATTTTACTTATTTATCATTTAAAAATCCTAATTTGATTAATTAATTTTTTTATTCATGATTTTTTTTGTAGCAAAAATGGAATTGGTCCATTGGTGTTAACGAGAAGGTGAAGGAAGGGTTCAATAAAAAGGCGATGTCTCGCCTAAAGAACATTGTTGGCGATTGGAAAGACAAGTGGAGAGTTATGGGGGATGACGCAAAAGAAGTCTACCTCAGCAATGAGGTTTGAAGTGGCTTGAAGGTTTATTGGAATTTTCCTAAGTCAGTTAAAAGGTCTCTCACTTGCTCTGCGTCCTGGATGACCCGTGATGAGGATGGTAACCTGCCAATACCTATTACTTCTGGACAGACTCTACACGCTGGGAGAGCACTACAAATTTTAAGTCTTCGATCTTTCTTAATTTTTATTAAATATATATTAATTAAGTATTTATTGAATGTGTGAGTTTAATTAATTAATTTATTTTTAATATAGGCTTCCCAAGAAGGAGCACCCCCATCTCTGGCCCGGATTTACAAGACCACACACCAGCATTCCGATGGCACGTTTGCGTATCCGCAAGCAGAGAGGATCTACAACAATGTAGAGGCTCGGATCCAGGAGGTCCAGACTCAGTTGTCGCAACAAAATCTGGAAGGTGCACCGGTCCAGCTCTCCACCATCGAACAAGACAAAAATTTTGAGCAGGTAAAATATTCGATCTTTTAATTAAATTTGTGTTTATTTACATTTTTAATCTTTAATTTAGTTTTACATATGTATTAATTAATATTTTATTCATTAATTGAAGGTTGCACCGAAGAAAATGGGGCATATAATGGGGATCGGGACTGTGAACGATGTCCCGAGGGCGAGAGCTGAACACGCTACAAGAATGCAAGAGGATTCCTCTCTCCGGAGGGATTTGACAGCTGCCAACCGAGTCATAGAGGACCACAAGGACAAGATTAGGGCTATGGCAAACCTGATCGACCTTATGCTAGAGTCTAACCCAAACGTAAACCCGTCTCTTGCCTCTACGTGGCAGACTCTACATCCAACCTTTAACCCCGACCCCACTACGGAAGAGCAGGCGGATTTAGAGCGACCTGCGGATCAGCGTGGTTCCGAGATCTTCAATGAAATCAACCATAATAATCTTAGTTTGTTTTTTAATTATTTTGTATTTTGAATATTTTAATATTATGGATATTATTATTATGTTAATGTATGATTATATATTTTCTTTTAAATTTATCAAATTTTAAAAAATTAAATTTAATTAAATTTAAATATTTGATTTTAATTAAAATATATAATTCGTAAATAAATAAAATCAGGCGTAAGTTGGTCTCAAATTTACGACCAATGAACATCTGCCTTCGATGTAAAATAGTCGTTAATGCACAACTACTTTACCTCTACCGCTGATGTTCATCAGTCGTAAATTTACGAGCAGCTTACAACTAAACTTTACTTCATCATTACGACTACATGTGTTACTACTAATTTACGACTAGTTATTTACGACTAAGTTACGACTAAATATGTTACGTCTGACTTACGACTAAGATGTGTAGTCGTAAGTTTATGAACAACTTGCCTCTAATAATGAATTACGACCAGCTGATAACGACTAATCTGATTTGGAAGTTAGTTGGTCGTAATGCCCCTTTTTACGACTACGTTACTACCAATTCTGTAGTCGCTAATCACCTGTTTTCTTGTAGTGAATAGTTTTCAGAGCTTTGACGTCCTCGACTTCTGGAAAGATAATGCCCGTCGCTATGGTTATTTGGCTGCTAGGCTTGTGATCTTCTGAGTATTCCAATCACAACAGTGGCTTCGGAGTCTGCTTTTAGTATTGGATCGCGAGTCCTCAAAAAATATAGGAGTCATCTACTCACAAAAAATGTGCAAGCATTGATATGCACTAGGAATTGGATTAGGGGATACGAGTCTTATGCAAATGGTAATTTTTTACATTATCAAACATTTTAGTGGTTTTATGTTTGAATAGAACTTTTACTAACTTCAATATTATCATTTTGCAGAAGATGAAGTTGATGGTGAACAAGAGAAACCTTAATCATTTGAATCTATTGTTAGTGGTGATGAAGTTTAAGGTCAAGAAGTGTGATCTGTTTCTTTTGATTTTGGTGTTTTAAGTTGCTGTTTTTTTAACTACTTTTGGTATTAGCAGCTTTGATTTGGTGTTTGGTTTTATTTATATTTTGATTCAGAAAACTAAAGCATTGGTTATGGATTTATTATTTATAATATTTGGATTCAGTTATTTTACTTGCTTTGGTTACGACTTATGATTCAGAGTTGCTTTGGTTATGACCCTGAACTTATGAAATGTACTTGACAGTATGAACTTTTGTAATGTACTCGAATTATGCAGAACCGTGTGTGATGATTTTCAAAGAATATATTATTCATGTTACTGAACTTCTACTTTCTGGCAGGGGCATGATTTTCTTTCAGATGTTATTCATGTTACACAAACCACCACCACCACCACCACCTCCACTAGCGGCCTGCGTCGTGGAGAAGCAGTACTGAAGCAAAAATAAGTGTTGTCCCACGGGATGGCCGTAAAGGAGTGTGAACTTTTCGGGGCGGGATTGGGCTTTACGTTTTCAGTACTGCAGCCCGCGCAGGACGGACCCGCTGTGAACCGCTCGACGACGAGCCCGCTGCGGTTCGGGACGGGACAGGACGGGACGACCTGTTTGATATTCCTAGTTACGGTTGACATGTTTAGGATGTTTGCATTATAATCTAGATTCCAAGAGACTAAATTGCCTTACTAACGGATTACACCAACGACAAAAGTTTTCTGTGGGACTTCATTATTATTTATGTCTATGAATGTTAACGCTCATTATTTATGAATAAGTTTTGTTTAGCTTTGGCATACTATAAGTAATTTAGATATTGTTGGCAAAAACCCTAAAGAATGTTAAAAATATATATATGACGGGTAGCTTCTTTTACTTTACAGCTGAAATAATATATGAAAGTACACTTTAATGTACTATGTTTCTTTTACTTTACAGCTGAAATAAGTTATACTAGGTGGTAACCCGCGCCATGCGCGGAGTGATGAACTATAAGAGGTTATAAGTTTTAAACCATATAGATTTATTTATTGGTGTAATTTTAGTATATTGTATGGAAATAAATCTATAAGAGTAAGTTTAGACTTATATAAATTTATTCTGAATTTAAGATAAAACAAAACATAAGTAATAGAATTATTGTTTTCATAGTATAAAATATGAATATAAAATAAAAGGAAACATAGGCAATAAGATAATAAAATGCTAGATGAAACAAATTATAAAGAAACACAAAAAAAAAACTAATAAAACCAGACAATTGGTGTGACATTGTTTCCAGCTTGCAACTATTTAGAAGTCTATCACCTTAATTTTTCACATAGACTTCTTTGGATTGATATTTAAAATCACACAACATAAAACTACATACTCAATGATAACTTTCACCTTGATTTTCCACATAGATTTTTTTGGCTTCAAATCAGAGATGAAATCCATGATACTTTCTTTTTGATACGTAGAGAAATGGTAGGCTGTAATGTCGACGAATTTCCGTCCCTTGATATATATAGGATCACTTATAGGGTTTTGCTTATGAAAAATTAGAGAGTCAATGATTTTATCTGGCATAAATAAAACCGTGTAAATCCCTAACTTTTAGCTAAAAATTTTTAAATTATGGAAAGTAATATAATTAAGAAATCAACATTGAAGAAACAATATTAACATTGTGTAAATTCAAATATCTATCGAATATAATCAGATTGAATAATTGTATGATTCCTTGATTTTAGAGTCTTGGTCGAGAAGCTAAAGAATTAAATGGAATTAGTCATGATTTGATGTACCACAAATTGTTCTAATTTCCATACGAATATGAGTCAAAACTTTCTTATAATAATTCTTTGATTAATATTATGCGAATATATAAAGGGAAGTAATGCCATATATACATTCAATGATTTTTCAATAAGGATTTTTCAATAAGGGTCACCCCGTGCTATGCCATAATACGGTTGACCACTTTCAAATTTTTGTATACATTAGTATATAGTTTAATAAGTGTGATGATGATTTTTATGTATAATGGGAGTTTAGTTTCTATACGGTCGACCACTTTTGTATAGTTTAATAAGATTATTCAAATATGGGAATTTAGTTTCTATACTATCGACCACTTTTATATACATGAGTATTATAGTTTACAATATAGTTTATCACTCTTTTGATTTCAATACGGTCGCCACTTTTTATTTTTTATATACATGAGTATTTTATAGTTTACATTATTAGTCAAACAATTAAAATGCATCTCGTAATATCTCATTTCGATAATATGAGATACCATGCAAGAATGAGAATCACATTACGATAATGCAACAAAAACGATCTTAAATATCGCATTAAATATAAGTGACATATGTATAATCCGTTTGAAACAATTATAGTATATAATAATATGCAAGTCAATGACCAATGGCACTATAAGTAATTAAATCTAGTAAAAAAAGGATTATTCACTAAAATGTATGAGGAAGACTCTCATGATGACACCTAAGTAATGGAAAATTTGATAATAACATATGAGAGAAAGTTTTATTTTTAAGAGTGCTCCTCAAATAATACTAAGGGGATCGCAAATTAATCTCTTTCAGCAAATCATTAATGAGAGTTATTGTGGACATTGAATCTCTAATACCTTAAAAAGAGTATAAATATAAAGAATAAATACAAATTATAGGCATAACCGTATATAGATTCCTAATGTGTGATAAATTTAAAGAGAATAGAATTAAAAACCTGCAAATCACGGAGATTGTTAATCGAAATTGATGTATTAAATTTTAATTTACGGTATCAAAGGCATAATTAAGGCAAGCAATGCCATAATACAGGCTAAATTATTTTTTGACCAACTGCATTAAATTTTACAGTATATACTAAATTCTACTCATTTTGATTAACTAAATGAATCGTAGTTTAATCAAAATATCAAAATGACATATAAAATACTCTGCTCTACATATTTTGATTTTATATGTGATTTTGATATTTTGATTAAACTTCTTTTTTCATATTAAATTTATTTCGAATTTAAAAAACGTAAACGTTTACAAACTAATCAATTTGAACATGTCGTTAAAATATAATGTAGAACCAGCATAGTAATTTAATACAATCATATCGCAATTTAGATTAAAGTGATTAAGATTATTAAAATTTGTCAATAATGTGTTATTTAGAATTTAATCCTGATTACAAATCACTTCATGTGTGATTGAAATTTGATATACTCTAATACCTTAAAAGCCTCCAAATCACGGTGATAAATTAATCGAAATTGATGTATTAAATTTTAATTAACGGTATCAAAGGCATAATTAAGGCAAACAATGCCATAATACCGGCTATATTATTTTTTAACCAACTGCATTAAATTTTACAGTATATACTCAATTCTACGTATTTTGATATGTGATTAAAATTTGATATACTCTACGTAATTTGATATACTTTACTCTACATATTTTGATTAACTAAATGAAAAGAAATGTAATTAGGCTACTATCAAAATCACATATTTTGATTAAACTTCTTTTTGACAAATTTTTTTCAAATTTAAACAACATAAACAACAACATAAACGTTTACAAACTAATCAATTTGAACATGTCGTTAAAATATAATGTAGAACCAGCATAGTAATATATACAATCATATAGCAATTTAGATTAAAATGATGCAATTCAAATACATGAAAGGAATACATAATATAAACAAAATATATATATAGTCTATGATGAATGGAATATAGTCTACGATGAATGGAATATATAATATAAACAAAATATATTTATAGTCTACGTTCATGTTTAGTGAGGTCTTGAAAATATTTTCATACGTTCGTAATCCTAGAGAATATGAAACTCGTCCATATTATGAAGCTCGCTTTAATGTAGTCAAAAACTATATAATTATGTTAGGCTATATAAACTACTTACCAATGGCAATTGATGTAATTATGCTAGTTAACTAAGGGTTTTTAAATATAGGGGTTGAGAGTCATTGTGGAGTTGACAAGTGTAAATGGCACTCATGTAAATCACACATGAAGTGAAGGTTATTTGTTTAGAGTGCTTCTAAAATAATATATAGGGGATATGAAAGTACATTATTTGTTGCATTACTGATCTATCATCAAAATCAAATTTTCAATATGATTACTGAACAAGAAGGACAAACTAAAACTTGATCACGTGCAGCGCCTTGGATTTTAACTCATTTTAACAGTACTGTTCTTTTCCAGGTTGTAGAGCAATTTCAAATGTACAAGTGACTCCTACAAATAATAACTTGTCTGCACAACCACATTCCTTGGGAAAAGTGGCAAGATGAGCTTCAACCATTCTTGCTTTTTGGCATCGTCAAAACCTAACAGCTCACAATGATTTTGGTGAATGAACTAATATTTTTCTATGTTATATCTAATATATGTTTCTCAAGCCTACGTAATCTTTAAGTGATATGCATGCATAAAATAGAAGTAGCATGGAAAATTCAATGTCGCTGATAAATTAAGAAACAAAACAAATCCATAAGCAAGAAAATTAAACCGCAAGATTCAGAAATGGTCTGGGTCTTAGACTTCAGCAAAAATAAATATTTTTTTAAAAAAAAGAGCAATGACCTCGCGATCGCCCACAGATTTATTGCCGCAACATCAGATTCTCAATATGGTTTGGGAAGGTGAAGACTTCATCAGGGCGTGCAGCTGGATCCATAAAGACCTTCTCTTCAATTCCTTGGATCTCAACTCTTCTAACACTCTGTCTCTCTACATTGTAATAGTAAACATAGAATGGTTTTATCCAACGCCAGTGAGCCCAAACAATTTCACCTGTAACAGTTCCCCAGACCGATTTTATGTTCCAGAAAATGCTATCTGGGAAATACAAGATATGCTTCGACTATTTCTCTTTCTCAGTATCATCTAGAACCTATAACTGATTACCGTCTGTATAATCACGGACTAAGACACCTAACTTTCCCTTGTAGTTTATCAACGTCCAGAAGTTATAATCTATTTGTATAGACCTAAACTTTTCAGACTTAACATCAAAGCATGCTCTTATGTCAGTAAAGTTGTTATGATCTGCATAATATAGTATCCCGTTAATGCATATCCCCTTTCTGTAGTTCTGAGGAAAATGCGGTAACACACAATCTATCTTTCTCCACGATGGGTTTCCTTTCCCTAACGTCAGGACGTGATGCTCGCTGGAGTTTCTTTGACTTCTATACTTTGTTACGGTCATGCACAAAACTTTGAATTGCTTCTCAACAGGATCATACCCGAGAGAGCATCTTAACTCGTTATTCTTACCTCTCACTTTAGGTAGACGTATTTGCTGACCCGTGCTAGGGTTACATAGCACAGGAATCCTTTCCATCTTTCCCTTTAGCATCTGCTTTTCGTAAAGATAGACAAAACCGTTGGCGGATAGACAGATTTCCTTGTACCAATCTCCAGAGATACCCATATGATAATCCGGTGCTACAACACTTACAGTCTCATCAAAATGATGCTGAGGGGATGAGAAGAAGTGACACTTGCCTTTGAATTCAAACGTGACCAAAAGTTGTGGCCGAGTGGATGAAACCGTCAGGAACTTTTTTGTGAAAGGTGGACTGCTAAGTAAGAATCCCATTCCTTGAAGACACATCGACATAGTGCAATGGTTTTTGCTGGTAGTCACTTGAGGATCTCGCTGATGAGATCGATGGGGAGCGTCTCCGAGTTTCCTCCTACATACGTTGAATATTTTTGGATGATCGTGTGTGGCGTTCGACGATTTTAAGGTGTTTCACCGGATTATTGCTTCTCTTTATGTTCATGGCGATTTTTGCTATGGTCGAGAATGCAGCTAGGATAGTGAGAAATAATAAATTACTAGATCTTGACTCGCCCAACCGCGCGGATGTTTGTTTTCAGTTTTATATATTTATATATTTATTTATTTATTTATTTTATTTTAGATCATATATTTTTAATGTTAAATCATATTTTTAAATGTTTATACAAGTATTTCAAATATAATAATTTTATAGTTTACATGTTGCAATTAATCAATTGTTTAAAACTGTCATATATATATATATATATATTTGTCGTTTCTTATCAAATATTTATCTTATTGGATTTGTGTTTCTTTATTCAACAAATTAATATATGCATTAAACAACATATTAAAAATTATTTTGTATTAAATGTATGTTCAATTTTAACCCGCCGAATTTCCTATTAGCAATATTTTTTCCGTTTTTTCATTTCAAATAATATATTCTTTTATATAAAAAATTCTAAGATATGTTAATTTTTATACATGTATTATATAGTTTGTGAATGTTAAGTCTTTATGTCATCGTATTATATTTTTAGCATAAATATTTTATATTTTTTATTTTCTATAAATTTCTAAATTTAATGTAACATTATCATATTTAGTTCAATATAATAATTTCTTTTAATATGAATTATTATTATTATAAAATAGATAAAATAAGATAAAATTTTTTATTTTTTATTTTATAAATGATAAATGAATATATATTAATGCATAATAATATTTCATTCCTAATTAAGTTGAAATATTAACATAATTTTTGGAAAATTAAGAAATTATTTAAAAAAAATCAACAGATTTGTTAAAAAATTATATATATATATATTATATATATATATATTTAAAATGAATAGATATCTTGATTAAAAGATTTTATATTATTCGCTTTAATGAAATACATGTTAATTATTTTCATGTATTGTATAGTTTACTAACGTTAACACGTGTTATCTACGTATTATATTTTTAACTTAAATAGTTAAGAAAATAAAAGATGTAAATTTAAAAATTTAATTTAATTATATTATATTTAGCTCAATATAATAATTTTCTATGAAAATTATTTATTATGATTATATAATATATAAAATAGGACAGAGTTTATATTTTTAATTTTATAAATATATAATAATATTTAATAACTAATTGAAATTAGTGAAAATATTTACATATAATTTTTGAAAATTTATATTTTGTTAAAATCTTTTAAAAATATCTGTTAGAATTTTTCAAAATATAGAATATAATTAGGAAGTTGAAGAAATAATATAAAAATTTTATTTTTATTTTGTCATAAAATTTTAATTAACATTAATTTATAGTAAAATTATATTACTAATTACGAAATTAATTAATGCATCATTTTATAGAAATATTTTAAAAAATTTATAAGATTTGTTTAGATTTTTTTGTCAACTAATTTTTATAATAAAAAAAATAAAACAATTTATATGTGAAGTTGTTATATATGTCAATTATTTAAGATATGATATGTCAAAATGTTAGTTTGAAATAAATGAAATAAGATTTTCTAGGAAAGGTTCATTTTTAAAAATATCACACATGAATAAGGATTGTGACTTCTCTTTTAATATATAATAATATAGGCTCATCGAAAAAAATATCCTGATATTTTACATTATCTTTTTAAAATCTTTAATTTCCTTTTCTTTTTAATATGGAATCTTAAATCTCCTATTGTATCTTTAATTTTGTCAGTTGACACCCATTCATGAACCGAAATTTGAGTTCATATGGTAACAAATATTCTTTTTAGTACCATAATATTATTAAGATGTTGAATTCTCTACTTGTCAGTAAATAAAAAAAAAATACATTTATGGGCCAAATGATTCATTTCTTTTCTTCTTGTAAAAGATCAAATACTGTAAAAACACTATAAATTAATAATGTTGGGACTATGATAATTTATTAATTTATTGAGTTATTAATTTTAAAAAATCAATTTTTAGACATATGTTTAAAATATATTTATTTCAAAAAAGAAAAAATATTTTATTTCATAACATTATATATTAGTTAAAATTTTATGGATTTGAATTTCATATATTTTTATGAGATTATTTGACACATTTTATATATGTTGAATACATATTGCAGTATACAAATGAGTTATTATATGTAATTCTATAAATTTACGCCAAAATATTGAAGTAAAAAATTGAAAATAGAGATACAATTCATTTTGAAGATTAATAAACACAAAAATGCTTTATTTATGTATATAAAAAATATATATATATATATATTGTAATTGTTAATTTATGATTTTAGTGGGACCATATATATATATAGAGGAGTTTTTTTATATTTTTATCTTATTATTTTATCTAATTATGTCATATTTTACACCGGCATGGACCTGAACAATTTATTAATTTACCGTGTTTATTAATTTATCGAGTATTAATTTATAGAATATCTACTGTAGTGATAATCTCTGTAATCATATTGAAAATTTCATTCATTTCTGATTCCATATCCAGATAACATTATCATTAACCTATAACAGTTGACTTATCTTCTTAGTATATTAATAAACCATTGACTTTTACCATGATGTCAACAAGTATAAGACTGGGAGGAGGAGGTCAGTGGACGATTTGCGCTGAAAATGGAATCAGCGGTGGTTGGAAGATTGGTGTATGCTGATTTGAAAATATGCTATCGAAGTTGATGAAAGATGAAATAAATCGCCCTTTGAGTGAAGGACCATTGAAGAGGGTATAAGAGCGGTGGGAAATTCCTTGGAGGATCCAACGTCGATAAAGGATGAGAAGAGAAGGATAAACTAAGACATAATCATCTGCAAATCTTGGGTTTTAACTCTTTTTAACAGTGTTCTTCTCCAGGTGGTAGAGCAATATAACTTGTACCAGTGGCTCCTACAAAATATAACTTGGTCTCTGAAACCATATTCTTCCAAAAAAAGGTGTTAATAATTAAGAATATAAGCTTCGGTCCCTCTTGCTTCTTTGCATGGTCCAAAACTCACAGCTCACGAGGAGTAAGATGATGGAGCTCGACTCTCTACGTAAAATCTGTTTCTCAAGTTTACGTAATCTTTATGTCATATGAATGGATTAAAAAGCAGTACTAGCTTGAAAACATTAACGAGATCAATGTCGCAAAGATTTATGAAAAAACAAAAATCCATAAGAATAGATCTTAGACTTAAGCAAAATAATAATAACAGAAAAAATAAAACCGTGATCAGCCACAGATTTGTTGCAGTATCATCAGATACTCGACATGGTTTGGGATCTCGACCTATCAATTTCTCTTCAATAACTTTGCTCTCAATGCTTCTAACACTCTGTCTCTCCATATTGCAGTAGAAAACATAAATGGATAAGTCCAACGAATTGGCGCCCAAACAATATCGCCCGTATCGGTCTCTCAGATTGATCTTTTTTCCACCAAAGATCAGATTTGCAAAGAATAGCTACACTTTGACCATTTATCGTTCTCGTTATCCTCTAGTAGAACCCATGGGCATAACTGATGAATATCGCCATTATCAAAGACTAGGGCACCTAACTTTCCCTTGTAGTTTATCAACGTCAAGAAGCTAATCAAAACGTAATTCTCATCCTCTATTTGAATAAACCTAAATTTTTCAGACTTTACATCAGAGCATGCTATCACTAAACCATGTTATTTATTTTACTTGCTATGACGCATATGCAAACTAGCCTTAGCTTGAAAGACAATTGAAATCATATTTAAGAATACCAGCCTTAACTTTTAAGAAGACTTCATTTGAAGTCCACTCTATTGCATAATTTTTAGATTTGAAAAAAATTTACCTTCAAAATGTGAAAATAATTTTAAATTAAAAAAAAATCTAGAAAATATAATTTATTAGATAAAATAGTAGTAAAGTAAACATATAGAGTTTAAATATGGAATTTTATTTAAATATAAATCCAAAAAAAAAGACATTTAAAATCTATAGATGTAAATCTTACATTTTAGGAGGAGGGAATAAAAACCATTGAAGAAAATACCTGCAAATTAAGATAAAATTATGAGAGAAAAAATTAAACTCATACTTTTGTAAATTTCTAATGAAGCCTGCTTAAATTTTGTTGTTTAGTAGACTTCATTTGAAGTCTACTAGCTTTAAATTTTAAGCAAACTTCATTACAACTCTACTCTATTAGATAATTTTCAGATCTGGAAAATCTGAACATTTAGAAATGTGAAAATAATTTTATATCTGAAAAAATTTAAAAATAGAATTTATAATATAAAATAGTAGAAACGTAAATGAAGAGGGTTTGAATCTATAACTTTATTTGAATATAAACATAAAAATACATATTTATAATTTATAGATCTTAAACTTACATTTAATAGGAGAAAATGAAAACGATGAATGATATCTGCAAAAACAAGATTATATTGTTAGAAAGACATGAGAAAATTAACAAATTACACAAAAATTTTCTTCAAATTCTAAGAATCAAGAGAGAAATGAGAGAGTTTTAGAAAGAATGGAGAGAGTTAAGTTTCAAAAAAAAAAAAGAATGGAGAGAGTTTAGATAGAAAGGAGGGGGTTTTAGAGAGAAGTGAGAGAGTTTTAGAAACCTGTACAGCAATTTTAGAGAAAGCTTGTGTATATTAATTTATATAAGGAGACAAAAGTATAACTAGTTTAATATTTACGACACTGTACACTTCTTTTAAAGTTGAAATTAAAATTTTGGAGTATACTTTATCGTAAGTCTGCTTAGTAGAATTTTTGGAAGTATACTATGATAGTTTCATTCCAAAAATCTTCTTTTTCAATTTGGTCAAATATTGCGGAGCCATTGCGACAAGAACTTCATTATATATTAGGTGATCAAATATAGGTGGGATGGGATCATATTTGGGAATTCCAGAGAGTTTGGATGGCTCAAAGATATAAGTCTTCAATTTCATTAAAGAGAGCAACAAAGAAATCAACACTAAAGTTTGGAGGAAAACACTAAAGGTATGCGCACTGGCAATCCTGGGACAAATTATGACAACCCAAGGACGACGGAGGACTGGGATTTAAAGACCTTGTGGATTTTAACACGGCTATGCTTGGAAAACAATTCTAAAATTAATGCAGAAACCTAATTGTTTGCTTTCTCGAGTTTTCAAACGTCGGTATTTCAAGAACCCATCACCCCTAGAACCGATCATATCACTCACCATTTTATGTATGGTGCAGTATAGTCTCAGCTAGATCTCTGGTTAGCAAATGACTAATCAAAAATGGTGGAATCAAGGACTTCTATCTCAGTATGGAATGATTTGTTGCTCTTAACCACTTGTCTAAGACCAGCAAACAACAATCAAAACGACCTTTATACTAATCTTATAGTTGATTATCTCATCAATACAACCTCGAGAACGTGGAACTCACTGGAAATTCGATCCTTAGTGGACGTTGATGATGGACAACTAATTGAAAGTATACCACTGAGTTAGACCGAAATGACAGATCAAGTTGGTTGGCACATTACTAAGAATGGAAAATACATGGTTAAATCAGGTTACTAGGTGGAGAGGGTGTACCCTGACGTCGATCAGTCGCTTCCGATGTATGGACCACACATCACCCCATTAAAGGCTTTTTGGAAAATACGATGTCCATCAAAAATTAAGCATTTATTATGGAAATTGGTATCAGGTTGTATCTCGATAAAGAAAAATCTTCAGGCTAGAGGTTTACAAGGTGACATTCAGTGTGAACGATGTGGAGCAGATGAGGAATCAGTAAATCATGTTTTTTTCTTGAATGTACACCAGCAGTCCAATTGTGGGCTCTCTCAAGGATCCCATCAAGGATCCCATCGAATCCTACAATCGGTTTATGCAAACATGGATTACTTGTTTTATAGGGTACCATTGTTAGGGGATAATCATCAGTTTCCATGGGTTTTATGGCATATTTGGAAAGGGCGAAACAATAAAATCTTCAGTAACATAGATATTGATCCAAGAGATACTCTTCAATTGGCAGAAATAGAATCAGCACTTTGGGCCGAGTCACAAGAAACACTAACACAACGTATAAATTAAGGTGGAGAGATGCAGCCAGCAAAGTTGCCCCAGTTACCGGGTCGCTTATGCTTCACAGATAGATCATGGAAAGAAACTGACAATACTCAAGACAAGAGTGGTATAGCACTTTAGAAGGTTTTGATGGGGTAATGTAGGCAAGGAACAAGAGAGGTAGCCTATCACCCATTCACTCGGAAATAGAGGCCCTTGAGTGGGCAATGGAATGCATGAGGAACCTTCGTCAGTTTCATGTTACTTTTGCAACAGATTGTTCTCAAGTGGTAAAGATAGTTTTAGAACAAAAAGAAAGACCAAGTTTTGCAACATACTTGGAAGATATTCAAAGACTAAAGAAGAATTTCAGTCAATCGGAGTTCATACATTTACCAAGAACGCAAACTTCAAATGCGGATAGCCTGGCACATAATGCTTGGACACAACTGTCCTTCGTCGTTCATATGAACATAGAGTTACCAGTTTTGTTCGTAGAATATTAGTTGAGTTTATTAGGTTGATGATAAAAAGAACTATGATAGTTTCATTATTGTTGTTTATTCTTTATTATTTAAATAATTTTGAATATATGATCTCATAATTTTTGAATATTATTTTGCAGATTATCATTTTAATCATTCATATAAAAACTAAAAACTATAAAAATTATTTTGATTTTTGTAAATTCAATCTGTTTCCAGTTTGCTAGACTTACAAATAAGTCTACTAGGTTTTTTTAGTTCTTTATTGAGTTTAATAAAATTAATATATAGATGTTAATGTTGAGTCATTTGTTGGATTGCCCTCCTTTCAAAAACTAAAGTGAGACTAGTACACTTCCAAGGAAAAATTGTTAAAATGGTCCACCCTCTGTCTGAAATGACCATTTAATCCCTCATACCACAATAATGCCATTACTGGTTTTATAGAAATTAAAAAAAAAAGAAATAAAAGACAACACTTTACGTTCAATGGCTCTATCCCCTTTCTGATTCATTGCTGTTTAGACACTTTACCTTCAACGGCTCTCACCCTCATACTTTGTTTGCTTTCAGATCTTCGTTTATATCAGATAAATTAAGTGAATTTATTGGTGGAACGCGAACAGATTACATGCGATTTGATTGACGTAACCTCGAAACCAGATCTGAGAAACACCAGGTATTATAAACAGTCGATTGTTATGATTTATGAACAAAGTCCAAGTCTTTTTTAATGGTTGCCTAACAATGCTATTCTCTTGCCGCTACAATTCGTAGTTTTTCAATGTGTCTTCGGATCTACTGATGCAAGTTTTATTATGCAGATAATGCTGCACTTAATTACTGTTTTTGGACAATGGATGATGGATAATGTTGGCAGGGAGTTCGTTCTTGATCAATGTAAGAAGGGGAATTCTTTTTTTTTGTTGAAGAAGATATCAAATATGAGGATTTTCTCCGCATGGTTTGTGAAGATTACAATATTAGTGAGATGAATGCGGTCGAGTTCACTTATATGTTGCCTAAACGTATAATAAAGCAAATGGCTAGCAAAGCCTTTCCAATTTCCTTGAACAGCGACAGACAACTAGCAAGCTTCATCACATTGCTCAAGACGGACGTTATGTGTATTTATGTCTCATTGACTGCAAACAAAGGTCGTCGTGATGTGAATAGAATACAAAAGCCTGCTGTCAGAGAGAATGCTGCTGCAGATTTTTGTAGTTTTGGAAATGTTTAGTACGAGACTATGAAGCCATCACAGGTGACTATGAAGCCATCACTTGAGACAATGAAGCCATCACAGCTGCGGAAGAGTGAAACCATTAAGAGTGGTGACATATTCAGTGGCAAGAAGGAACTAATAATGAAACTACGCAAGCTTCAGTGATCGATAGGTTTGATTTCATCATCAAAAAGTCTCGGAAGCATTTATTTTATGCAAAGTGCTTCATTCCTGGATGTTCCTGGAAGCTACGTGCTTCAACTATGTCGATATCATCTCCAGAATTCCTCGTTCGTAAATACACTAATACTCATACATGCTCTGCGGCCGTTAGGTATTCTCGTCACAGACAGGCAAATGCGAAATGTATTGGCAAGATGTATGTTGAGGGATTTAGTGGTGGTAGTGATCTTAAAGGAATCTGGCCTAAACATATAATGGACTATATGAGGGCAGTTTATGAAATTGAAATCGGTTATATGAAGGCTCATGGCGCTTTGGCGTATGCCCGGGATATGGTTAGAGGCACTCATGCCAGTGGCTATCAGGACATGCCTACGTATCTATAAAGAATAAAGAAGGCCAATCCAGGTACAATAACAGAGCTTGAACTTGATACGGAAAAAAGGTTTAAGTATTTGTTCATTGCTTTTAGCGCATGTATCAAAGGCTTTCCGTTCATGAGGAGGGTTATTGTTATAGATGGAGCACATCTAAGTGGTAAGTTCAGAGGTGTTATGTTAGTGCTTGCATGTCAGGATGGAGATAGGGGTATATATCCTATAGCTTTTTGGATTGTTAATGGAGAGGATGCATCTGCATGGGAATGGTTTTTTACTCAGTTGCGTCGTGTGGTGGGTGATGTTCAAAATTTGGCTTTCGTCTCTGACCAATGCCCAGCAATAGCCAAGGCTCTTACGAATGTTTTCCCGGAAGCTGATAGGGGCATATGCTTATATCCCCTTTGTTGGGGTCAAAAACGGTTATCTCGAAATCTCCGGCTAAAGACCTTCCCGAAACTCAAAAGATTTCCCGCAAACGACTGACGAGGGAAAGATCGAACAACGAAAAAACCCACGGACGGCGAGACGGCCTGGCGCCGGCGGCACGCGGGACGCGGGCTGGCCTGGCGCCGGCGGCACCCCGGCCTGGCGCCGGCGGCACGCGGGACGCGGGCTGGCCTGGCGCCGGCGGCACCCCGGCCTGGCGCCGGCGGCACGCGGGACGCGGGCCGGCCTGGCGCCGACGGCACGCGGGACGCGGGCTGGCCTGGCGCCGGCGGCACCCGGCCTGGCGCCGGCGGCACGCGGGCTGGCCTGGCGCCGGCGGCACCCCGGCCTGGTGCCGGCGGCGCGCGGGACGCGGCTGGCCTGGCGCCGGCGGCACCCGGCCTGGCGCCGGCGGGCACCCGTCACGCGGGCCGGCCTGGCGCCGGCGGCACCCCGGCCTGGCGCCGGCGGCACGGCGGGACGCGGGCTGGCCTGGCGCCGGCGGCACGCGGGACGCGGGCTGGCCTGGCGCCGGCGGCACCCGGCCTGGCGCCGGCGGCACCCGTCACGCAGGCCGGCCTGGCGCCGGCGGCACCCCGGCCTGGCGCCGGCGGCACCCATCGCGCGGGTCGGCCCGGCGTCGGTCCGCGGCCCTCGTCCCGGTCTCGGTCCTATCGTGCCCGGTTCATTCCCGCCTTAGCTTGTTTGGATCAGCCCTCGTGAGTTTGGTCCAATCAGGCTATGGCGGTTTACCCGATTCTACGAGACATCGGATAAACATCAAGTCATCGAAAGATAGCGGAAAACTCGGAGATAATTACAAAGACCGACGAAAATGGAACATTTCCGGAAGAGATAAGCTTGGGCCCAAAGGCGAGGCCCATCACCCTAAGGCAAACCGACCTAGAGGTGGGTATATAAGGAGAGCAAGAGCAGAAGAGAAAGGCATCCCGAAAATCCGAGAATTAGACTTAGAGCATCCTGCTAGCTTAGAAAAACTAGGGTTTAGGTAGTTAGACTAGCGGAGCAAGGCTTAGGACGTTTGGCTGCCTGCGACTCTATCTTTTTCTTCAAATCGCAACTCTCTTTGTCTTTCGGAGAATCCTTGTACTCGTTTCCCTTATCTAATAAAACGCCTTCGGGCAAATAATTCAATTTCTATTTTTTGTCTTCTGTTTACTTTGTCGATTTCGTGTGGCAATGCAGAGAATCGGGACCTTCAGGGAAAGTCGGGTTCACTTGGCTTTCCTCCGCAATCTTATTTATCGAAAATTGACGGTGTGAATTTCGGTTCCCACAGTTTGGCGCTAGAAGGAGGGGGGGACGGATTCTCTAACTCGAAAACCATCGATCGATCAAAGTTCAGTATGACTTCTTCGTCAGCCCGCAACATCGTATCTTTCGAGGATCGAGCAACGGCCCGTACGGTCAAACCTCACAACGATCTCCTCGTAATAGAACTCACGATCCAGGACATTGACGTAGCAAGGGTATTGGTCGACACCGGGTGCTCGGCCAATATTATCTACAAAAGCACCCTCGAGAGGATGGGCGTCGACCTAGGCATCCTTACGGATGACCCCAGCCCAGTATTCGGACTCTCGGGAGAAATTATAACCCTCGGCTCAACTAAGCTCCTAGTCAAAGCCGGGAGCGTCGCCAAGAACACGGAATTCCTAGTGATCGATAGTCCAACATCCTACAATGCGATAGTTGGAACTCCCTGGCTAAACTCCATGAGAGCGATCCCATCAACATTCCACCTATGCCTCAAGTTCCCAACGCCTTTCGGGGTCGAGACAATACATGGTAGTCACGGAGCAGCGCAGATCTACCTCGCTACCGAACTAAAACGGAAAAATTCTGAAATCGAAACTTCTCGGAAAAAGCAAACGGTTAACAATTCACCGGAGACCTTCTGGCAGTCCCAAAGAGCCGAGGCCCTGGAAGGGAAGCGTGAACCAACCTGCGAACCGGTGGTTTCAATCTGTCTCGACGATTCTTTCCCGGAACGGTGTGTCGAGATCGGAGCTAACCTCCGCGAACCAATGAAAGCAGAGCTCATCGCATGCCTCAAAAAGAACCTCAGTACGTTCGCGTGGGCTGCGGAGGATATGCCGGGAATCGACATTAGCGTAACATGTCACGAACTTAACATCGACCCAACTCACAAACCCGTAAAACAAAAAAGACGAAAGTTGGGACCTGAGCGTGCCACCGCAGTCAATGAGGAAGTCGAAAGACTCCTCAAAGTAGGGTCGATAACAGAAGTCAGGTATCCGGACTGGCTCGCCAACCCCGTCGTGGTAAAAAAGAAAAACGGCAAATGGCGGGTCTGTGTCGATTTCACGGATCTGAATAAAGCCTGCCCAAAGGATTGCTTCCCGCTCCCACACATTGACCGGCTGGTCGAAGCAACTGCGGGAAACAAGCTTCTGTCATTCATGGACGCTTTTTCCGGGTACAATCAGATCATGATGAATCCCGACGACCGCGAAAAAACTGCGTTCATCACAGACCGCGGAACGTATTGCTATAAGGTAATGCCTTTCGGTCTTAAAAAAGCAGGTGCAACATATCAGCGACTCGTCAACAAAATGTTTGCCGAACAGCTCGGCAAAACTATGGAAGTATACATCGATGATATGCTCGTAAAATCTCTTGACGAACACGATCACATAGCCCACCTAGAGGAATGTTTTGCACGACTCAACCAGCATAACATGAAACTCAACCCGGCAAAATGTAGATTCGCAGTGGCATCAGGAGAATTCCTCGGATACCTCGTAACGTATCGCGGAATCGAGGCCAACCCAAAACAAATCGACGCACTGATAGAAATGGTCTCCCCGAGAACCAAGCGAGAAGTCCAGAGGCTAACCGGAAGAGTCGCGGCGTTGAACCGTTTCATCTCACGCTCCACGGATAAGTGCCTACCGTTTTACGAGACATTGAAGGGAAACAAGAAGTTCGAATGGTCCGAGCAATGTGAAAAAGCTTTCCAGCAATTGAAACATTACCTGGCCACTCCACCAATCCTCGCAAAACCGGTGGAAGGTGAACCTCTTTTTCTTTATATCGCAGTTTCCGCAACGGCGGTCAGTGGTGTCTTGATACGAGAAGAACGCGGCGAACAAAAACCAATATTTTACGTAAGCAAGACGTTACTGGATGCGGAAACTCGATACCCTCTAATGGAAAAATTAGCATTTGCTGTCATAACCTCGGCAAGAAAACTAAGACCATATTTCCAGTCTCACGCTATAGTGGTTCTCACCACGTTCCCGCTACGGATAATCCTGCATAGTCCAAGTCAATCCGGGAGGCTCGCAAAATGGGCAATCGAACTGAGTGAGTACGACGTCGAATACCGCCCCAGGACGTGCGCAGAGTCCCAAGTACTGGCGGATTTCTTGGTAGAATTACCCACTAGAGACATGACTAACGAGGAACCAAACTCAACTTGGGTCCTCCACGTCGACGGATCTTCATCCAAACAAGGATCCGGAAGCGGAATACGGCTCACCTCTCCTAACGGGGAAATCCTAGAACAGTCTTTCCGATTGGCTTTTCACGCTTCAAACAATGAGGCAGAATACGAAGCACTCGTCGCAGGATTGCGGCTGGCCCATGGGTTAAAAATCCGTAATATTCTCGCGGTTAAAATCAAACGCCACGGTTATTATTGGCCAACCATGGTAAAAGACTGCGAGAAATTCGCCCGGAAGTGCGAAAAATGCCAAAGGCATGCTCCAACAATCCATCAACCCGCGGAGATCCTCTCCTCGATCTCGTCCCCCTATCCTTTCATGCGATGGTCCATGGACATCGTCGGACCTATGCACCCATCAAAACAAAAACGCTTCCTCCTAGTCCTTACGGATTTCTTTTCCAAATGGGTAGAAGCGGAATCCTACGCAAGTATCAAGGACACACAAGTCGAGAAATTCGTCTGGAAACATATCATAACTAGACATGGGGTCCCGTACGAAATCGTAACAGATAATGGATCTCAATTTATCTCTACTCGATTTGAAGCATTCTGCGAAAAATGGAAAATACGACTTACAAAGTCAACTCCCAGATATCCGCAATGCAATGGACAGGCAGAAACCATCAACAAAACCGTCCTTGACGGACTCAAGAAACGCCTAGACGCCAAGAAGGGGCGATGGGCAGAGGAGCTCGAAGGAGTTCTTTGGTCGCATCGTACAACCCCAAGACGGGCTACGGGTGAAACTCCATTCGCCCTCGTTTACGGAACGGAATGTATGATCCCCGCGGAAGTAGAATTCCCCGGAGTACGGAGAAGATTCCTCCCCGAAAGAGAGGATTTAAACGACGCTATGATGCTGGACAATCTCGACCTCATCAATGAGCGCCGCGACCAGGCACTCACTCGAATCCAGAATTACCAGCACGCTGCCGCAAGGTACTACAACTCAAACGTGCGCCATCGCAGGTTCAAAGAAGGCGATTTAGTCTTACGAAAAGTCTTCCAAAACACTGCCGAACGAAACGCAGGAAAACTGGGAGCAAACTGGGAAGGACCGTACAAAGTCATAAAAGTAGTCCGACCAGGCTCATACCAAATCGCAAACATGCAAGACGTCAAAATCCCGAGAACTTGGAATGCGATGCACCTCAAAAAATACTACCACTAAACGATAAAGTGTGGTACAAAAGAACTACGAGATGGCTTGATCCCTAGACAAGGGTACGTAGGCAACTCGCCAATCGGCGGATTCAGCTATCCCCCCAATTTAAAAAAGGGGGGGAGTGGGTACGTATACTCGTATACTCCCACAAATTTCGAAGACTCTAAGATTTTCGAAACTTTTTCACGACTTTTTCAAAATCAGCCGAGACGGCCACAACAGCGGATCTAGTGTCCACTAAGCGATTATCACATCCAAAAACAAATCCCGGATGGCCAACACTTCACGAGGCATTGTGAATGTGGACGCTTCTCCCTGGGTCAAACTTACGCGACCCCTTGGTCCCGCGTCCAAAACGGAAACGACAGTTTTCTGGCTGCGAACATTCGCAAAAGACATCCCCAAAGCCCGCAAACGTTTCAACACGAGATGCGGCATAAGGAAAAATCAACCTTCAGCACTGCGAGACGTCGCTAACGCTTGAAGGACTTTCTTTTCCACAAAACATTGCAGACGAAATCTTCGTCTCTAAACATACAAACGCACCTCAAAACGGTATCATTTCGTTGTTGCTGATCACAACAAACGAACTCTAACGTCCTAAACAGACAAATAGCCGCCCTTCGAGGGGTAGGCTCTCTTACATCCGACAAGGATAAACATAGCGCGCTATACAAGAAATCCAAAATTTTGGTCTAGCTCTTCGTAAAGGAAGTAGCTCGACTCACGCCAAAACAAATCATATAAGCCGACAACAATTCGCGGATTTTAAACGGTACGAGTCAGGTTAAAATCGCAAACAGGCAAAACGAAAGCCGATTTGTCATCGCAAAGCCTCAGTCCGAGAGTAAACCTAGGTCTTGCCCTAAACCCAGCCACGCTGGATCCTGACATCTCACAGACATAGTATGGTATACGAGATCCAAAAATTTGTCTCTTCACTTAAGCCTATTCGTTTCACGAGTTTTTCGCGTAAATCGGTAAACCGCGGAAAATCTCGCTTTATGCGGACAATAGGTACGGTGATCATCGGGGAACTAGGAATGAGACGACAACTCACACCCTCTTTCTCATACTTCAAAAAAACTGAAGTTCATAAATAATCGAAAACGTTTCATAGATTGAGACTGCGGAAATTCAAACAAAACCCCATAAAAGGGGCAGGGATTCGAAGCCACCAACGGCCAGTCCCGGTAAATACATCATGGCCTCTTAAACGGCCGAAACACATAAAAAACGAAATCCCAGAAGGGATTGATAAACCTAGACGCTCCCAGGAGCGTCATCTTCATCCTCACTTGCGGCAGGGACAGCCTCGCCGTCGCCTCCCTCAGTTGCATCGCCACTACCCGCCTCGTCCGCGCCACCCTCGCAATCTTCTCCCACGCGCTCCCGATCTTCCGAGTTTTCGGAGGTCGGAGCTAGGGTGCATTCGGCTTGCAGACCGGCGAGGATCGAATCGAAATCTCCCTCGGTGGCCGCCCACTCTCCTTTACAGGACGATAATCTGGCTTCCTCCAAGTCCAAAGACGGGGCCTCGTTACCTCGAAGCAACTCGAGCTCGTTCAGACTCCCCTCGATCCCCGCTAAAGCCATGTCCCTCTTACGGACAGCTATCAAGGACTCAAACAGGATGGCCATCCTCGTCAGACGACCATAGAAGTCGTCGCTGGCATCGGCAACCTCCGAGGATCTACGGGCGTTCATCTCCTCGTGAGCCTGAACCTTCTCCTGAAGACGGCGGACTTCCGAGGATTTACTCCTCTTCTCTTTCTTCACCTTGAGTAACGAGCTCGCGGTCTTCCCAAGGTCGCGCTCAAGATCGCTGATACGAACCTCAAGCTGGGACGTCTGGGCGGCATGGGTGTCCTCGACAGTCTGCAATGCGGCCTTAGTACGCTTCAGCGCTTCCTGCGACGACTCCAGTTCCTTCGATAGACGAATGACTTCCGACCCGCACTCGCCAAGCATTCCGTCAATCAGAGACACAAACTGTCCGCAAAAAGGAAGGAGTAAGTATCATCGCAAAAAAAAAAATAAATAAAAACGGTGCAAGAATTACGGACAAAATCGAACCTTGGAACGATGACGCGCCAACGGCTCTGAGAGGTCGCTTTCCTCGCTCTTCGCACCCCGCTTCTTTTTCGCTCCGGACACCGCGCCAGCTCTTGCCCTTCCCTTGGGCAGCGGCGCGGCACCAGCCGCTGGCAGTCCCAAGACGAGTTCCCTCTTCACCGGGGGAAGAAGTGCAGATTCTATCGCGTCATCTCTTCCGGAGATCACGATTGGGGCAGTCGAAGAACCCGATGGATGGATCTGAACATCAAGAGTCTGTTCAGGAACAATAACCCCTTCTGTAGACGGGAGGGCATCGGATGGGACTTCGGAGCTAGGAACCAAAGGAGCAGGCAAAGGAGTTGGAGCCGCGGAAGGAACATCGGGCGTCTCAGTCCTCGCCCGCTTTAAGCCTTTCGCAGCACTACGCCGGGATAGCTTAGCCTTGAAAGAATCAAACCCATCAGCCAGGGACGGAATAGCCTCTTGAACGACCTGAACGGCACGAGCTTGACTGGCCGGAACCGACGGAGCTTGGCCGGCCTCGCCCATCTCAACATCAGAGCCACTCTTTTCAACTTGGGATGAAGACATTTTCTTTCTTGAGAGAGAAGAAGAGAGAACTTGGAAAGATGTGAAGAATGAGAAGGGAAGGTTGGCTACTTATAAGAAAAAAGGAGGAGAAGACACAGGTTCTCTGCGGAAAAATCCTTAGCCAAAGATTTCGATTTTCAAAAAATTCAGATCACTCGCCCGCAAAATCATCTCCGACCTTACGGGCTGGGGGGCTAACTGTTGGGGTCAAAAACGGTTATCTCGAAATCTCCGGCTAAAGACCTTCCCGAAACTCAAAAGATTTCCCGCAAACGACTGACGAGGAAAAGATCGAAACAACCGAAAAAACAACCCACGGACGGCGAGACGGCCTGGCGCCGGCGGCACGCGGGACGCGGGCTGGCCTGGCGCCGGCGGCACCCCGGCCTGGCGCCGGCGGCATGCGCACGCGGGACGCGGGCTGGCTGGCGCCGGCGGCACCCCGGCCTGGCGCCGGCGGCACGCGGGACGGGGCTGGCCTGGCGCCGGCGGCACCCCGGCCTGGCGCCGGCGGCACCCGGATGGCGCGGCGGCACGCGGGACGCGGGTGGCCTGGGCGGAGGCACCCGGCCTGGCGCCGGCGGCGCGGGACGCGGGCTGGCCTGGCGGGGGCACCGGCCTGCGCCGGGCGGCAACCCGGCCTGGCGACGGCGGCACCCGTCACGCGGGCCGGCCTGGCGCGGCGGCACGCGGGACGCGGGCTGCTGGCGCCGGCAACACGCGGGACGCGGGTGGCCTGGCGCCGGCGGCACGAGGGAGCGGGCTGGCCTGGCGCCGGCGGCACGCACGGAGGGCTGGCCTGGTGCCGGCAGCACGCGGGACGCGGGCTGGCCTGGCGCCGGCGGCACCCCGGCCTGGCGCCGGCGCACGCGGGACGCGGGCTGGCCTGGCGCCGGCGGCACCCGGCCTGGCGCCGGCGGCACCCGTCACGCAGGCCGGCCTGGCGCCGGCGGCACCCCGGCCTGGCGCCGGCGGCACCCATCGCGCGGGTCGGCCCGGCGTCGGTCCGCGGCCCTCGTCCCGGTCTCGGTCCTATCGTGCCCGGTTCATTCCCGCCTTAGCTTGTTTGGATCAGCCCTCGTGAGTTTGGTCCAATCAGGCTATGGCGGTTTACCCGATTCTACGAGACATCGGATAAACATCAAGTCATCGAAAGATAGCGGAAAACTCGGAGATAATTACAAAGACCGACGAAAATGGAACATTTCCGGAAGAGATAAGCTTGGGCCCAAAGGCGAGGCCCATCACCCTAAGGCAAACCGACCTAGAGGTGGGTATATAAGGAGAGCAAGAGCAGAAGAGAAAGGCATCCCGAAAATCCGAGAATTAGACTTAGAGCATCCTGCTAGCTTAGAAAAACTAGGGTTTAGGTAGTTAGACTAGTGGAGCAAGGCTTAGGACGTTTGGCTGCCTGCGACTCTATCTTTTTCTTCAAATCGCAACTCTCTTTGTCTTTCGGAGAATCCTTGTACTCGTTTCCCTTATCTAATAAAACGCCTTCGGGCAAATAATTCAATTTCTATTTTTTGTCTTCTGTTTACTTTGTCGATTTCGTGTGGCAACGCAGAGAATCCGGACCTTCAGGGAAAGTCGGGTTCACTTGGCTTTCCTCCGCAATCTTATTTATCGAAAATTGACGGTGTGAATTTCGGTTCCCACACCCTTGGACAAAACATGATCACTGGTCGCAAAAAGACCCCAATGGTAGCTTTGGCCAAAACTGCTGCTTTGGTATGTCGATAGGCGGATTTTGACGCTATGTTTGAAGTCATTCGACGGCAAGACAGAGATTTACACCGATATTTGGAAACTGCGGATATTAAAACGTGGACTCGTTCACATTTTCCAGGAGACAGATATGATATCATGACGAGCAATTTTGCAGAATGCATTAATGGCGTGCTTAAGGAGGAAAGCGTTTCTTATTGCAAATTTTGTGGATTCGATTAGAAAGTTGCTTTCAAGATGGTTTGCGGAAAGGCGAGAGAAAGCTGTCTCGTTGAAAACAAACTTCACAGATGCAGTTGAACTCGCACTGCATAAGAGACACGCCAACATGGGTACATTAGCTGTTCAACACCTTGATGCAAACCGTTCGCATGTTACTGTTGGAGAACCTAGCTGTATTGTCGATCTAGAAAAGGTATGAGAAGATAGACTTTCACTTCTGCCATGTTCTAATTTGTCTCAGTTTTGATTCATAGACTTACTTTTTTGCAGAGGAGTTGCTGATACGTGCTCAAATTACCCTAGAACAACCTTACTCTCATCAAAAGAGGTCAAGCTGTAGTACTTAGGGATCGAATCCACAGGGATCTAGGGAACACACTAGATCTTATTGTAACAAAGCTAGGTCAAAGATTTCAAAGCAGTAAATAGCAAGTAAACTTAGAATTGGTGAGTAAGACAATTACTCAAGTGATTGATTTGGTGTTAAACAAATATGGTGAAGGTGTTAGACTAGGATTACTATTCAGGTTATCAGGATTATAATAGTATGAATGCTTATATGAGATGCTTGCATGATATTAAAGAACCTAGCTATAACAATAACTTTAACTGTCGTCCTAGGTTATCTAATACTAGAACCGATGAAACTCCCATTGGCCAGACATAGGAAGGCGTCGATCGACCTGCTGTTGCACGTATCGATCGACAGTGCCTCGGGTCAATCGATCGATGACTTTATAGAAGTATCGGTCGATACGCTTCTAGTAAGCTTTAAGTGTGATCGCTGATTAGCAGTTCGCTTAAGGAGTTTGCCAAATCAGCTGTTGCTTGTTTCCAGCAAATTCCTAAGCTCAAAGAAGATAGATCCAAGGATAATATCCACTGTTATCATGTATAGGTTAGCTACTCCTATACAAGCATTAAGAGCAATCTTCTAAAATGAATATAACATGCTCAAGTATTCATATTTGGGGCTAATTCCTCAAAACCTATTTGAATCCTAGATCTAACAAAGGTGTTTACTCAGACATGGCCAAGCAAAACATCATAACAATAAAATAAAACAGCATAGATAGAATAGATAGAAAATAAATGTGTTCAAGAAAGCTCTCAATTGGAACTCTCTCTCTCACAAAACAATAGAAAAGAAACTCTCAAAAGACTCTCTCTGAAAAAAACTCTCAAGAACCAAAAGACCTAGAACTATGAAACTTTAGAAAAGACTTTTTGAAAACTTAAAACTCTCTTTTTGCCAAAACACTTAGGCAAAGCATAAATACTTAAAATTAGGTTAAAACTCGTCAGGGGTATCTTGGTAAATTGGATGAAGTCTTGGGCTTCAAGTCGGCTGTGACCAAACTGGATTCTGTGTGTTGAATATCGAACGATTACACTGAAGGTGTATCGATCGACGCGTCTCTCTCCGTGTCGATCTTGAGTGGTCGATATGGTCATCTCAGGATAAATCTCTAAAATGCTCCAAAAACATCATCTTTTCTCCAATTGCTCCTTCTAGACTCCAAAATAGGTTAAATGTATCCTAAATCTATCATATACCATGACTAAAATCAGGTCAAATTCATGGTATATCAACTCCCCCAGACTTAACCTTTTGCTTATCCTCAAGCAAAAACAACTGGTAGTCTCTCTAGAAACGTTTTGAAGACAGCAGGGACTCAAAAAGTTTAAAAATCTCTGTCATATCTTCCTAGTAGTGCAAGCCAAGTCAAGATCATTCTAACTACAAAAGCACATTATATCATATCCTAGTATAGCAACCAATTTTTCCTAGTCAACAACTCAACCAATACTATTTGATAATCTCCTCTACTAACCTCATTTCTTGCATAAAATAAAAGTGTAAGCTTTACCTTGGGAGTATCGATCAAAGGACACATGGGTTCTTACTCAAACAAGTTTCTGAACACATAGGTAGTATTCTCTGATCCATATCTTCCCTCTTTCTCTCTTCTCTGAATCCTTATAGTTTCAATTTCAATGAACATTGATGCTGATGCAGTCCATCTTGTTCATCTTATTGACTTTCTACTTTTATAGCTTTTATTTTGACAAAGTGTAGCGAATAATGGGGTCACAGGAGACACTCCTATCCCTCGTTTCCACAATGTCTGATCATTCCTTTCAGAATTAGAATAATGGGGTCACAGGAGACACTCCTATCCCTCTGCATCTTCTAGGAAATCATCTCAATCTTTTATATCTAGGATGCTTGAAGAGAGAGAGAGAAGGGAACCAGAAACATACAGAATTTTACCTTTCAGACTTGCAGGAGGAACCCGACCCAATGTATACCAAGCCCCAAGACAAGCAGGTAATGTCAGTATTAGGTTGGAGGTCAGCTTTGGTTCCTTCAAACACTCTTAGTAGGTGTGAACATAGTAGACAGGCTGATCCACTTTAGTATCTTAGTACTTCTGCAATCAATGAATCTAAGACTGGTATAGAAAGTGAATAAATGACAAGTAATAAACTAGATAAGATCATTGTCCCTTTCTTGACTCAATAGAAAATCTTAAATAAGACTCAAAATAGTAGATAAATAATAGATAATCACTAATAATTCCCCCAGACTTAAATTACACTGTCCCCAGTGTAAACCAGTCGGAGTTGATAGAAAACTATAGTATAAAGGCGAAATTTAACAAGTTAGAACGTTATACCTGACCGATACCATATCGATCGATGAAGATGAAAGCGTGTCGATCGTGGCAGATGTAGTGCTGTCGATCGATGTCCGACTTGGTCGCGTCGGTCGATAGAGATGGTAAACATCTACTCGGATCTTTTTTTTAAATAAAAACGAAAATAAATGCTAGTAATGCATAAAATAAATAAGATTACCTAATAGTGGGTTGCCTCGCACTCAGTGCTTTGTTATAGTCATTTAGCTTGACTTTGGAGGTTGAATGGCTTAGTTGGTGTGGAAGAAGTTGTTTGCTGGTGTGCAAATATCCTCTTGTTCTGTTGACTGAGTTGATGTGAGGCTTCTTGTGGCATCATCTGACCTGGTCCATCTCTTTTTCATATCCTCTAACTCATCTTTCAACAAGTGTAGCATCCTCTCAAAGTTCTCAATGTTGAACTGCTGCTTTTCAAGCTGATCATAAGCATTCCTTGATGGCTCTGACAGTTCTTCATGTATTGAAGGTAGCACACCCAATGTGTCTGTTATGGTTGCCTGTCGGACTGATGGTGTATCAGTATCGATCGATTCTGTAGCATTGATGTCGATCGATGTCATAGTTCCCTCGTCGATCGATGTATGGGATGGCATATCGGTCGATGTGAAGGGTGAAGGGCGAGTTGCAAGTTGTCTCTGAAAAGCCTTGATCTACTTGTCTATCCCTTCTGTCCTTGATTGAAGAGTAGCAATGCTGCTGTCGAAAGGGAAATAGATGTCATCAAACTTCCTGTAGTATTCATTCTCTGAATAATCAAGGGCTTCATAGATCTCAGCTATCATCTTGTCAACTTCTCTCTTGGTGTAGGTAGCTGTTCTTCTTTGAGTGGCTGGGTAATCTGTTGTGTCTGACCAGATTCTCTTTTTACTCTGATAAGTATCATAAGCTCTATCTCCATACTTTGGTTTGTAATGGAATTCTGGATTCCATCCATTGTGCTTGCTCGTTGTCATATCGATCGATGTGGTGTTGTCTATGTCGATCGATTGTTGCCTCTTCTGCTTGTTGCGGAGTAGATGCATTCTTCTTTGCATCAATTGAAAGCTCTTTGCTATCCAGTTGAGGTTGGTGGTGAGGCGGCACTGGAACATGTCAAGACTCTTCTGTATAGCTTGTTCTTCCCATCTGTTGTATGTCTTGATGATGTTGAGTAGCTCCTTTTTCATGGAACTGTATTGTTCCTGAAGATCAGTATAAATCAACGTGCGGTTGTCATTGTCGATCGATTGTTGCTGGTTCTCTGCTGGTGCTTGATCAGGATCGATCGATGTGCTGGTAGGCATGTCGGTCGATGGAGATTTCTCTTGTTGAATATCAAGCTGATTCTGAGTTGTTTCCATCTCTTGCTGTAAAGCATCCATTCATGCTTCCAGTGCATTCATATCACTCATTGGGTAGTAGGAACTACCAAATCTTTCTTCATAAGAACACATCCTCTCTTCCAATTTTGTAAAGCGTATATCGATCTATTTCTTGATGTTGGTGTCGATCGATCTAGGGTAAGCTGCATCGGTCGATGGTATCCATCGGTCATCGGTCAATGTCAAAGGGTTCTAGGGCTTCCATGCTGAAGCTCTTTGTGGTTTCTGCCTCATAGTGGTGATATCATGTGCAAGCTCCTTCATGGTATTGGTCAACCATGTAATCTTGTCATTGAGTGGATGGTAGACACTATCAAGTTTGCACTTGAAATCATTCATTAAATCATAGTGAATGGTGTAGATATCATTGAGCTTCTCATCCATCTCTGCTCTGCTGTAAGGATCTGGATCTGGAGGTGTAGCTTGAGTGAATAGGTTGCCTTGTCCATTGGCCATGGCAAGAAAATCTGTGATGTCTTCCTTGGATACTTGTAGGAGACGTCCATCCATAGCTCTAGCATTGCCTTGTGGATCTCTGAAAATACCAAACTCATCAGGGGTTAGATATCCATAACCTAACTTATCATTATGTAAATCGAATGGTAAGGGTTGAGTATCGATCGATGCATTAGAGTGCTCGTCGATCGATGTCGTGGTGTGTAGCTGCTGGTAGAGATTGCAGCTGGATTCTTCTCCATGTGGCTAAGGGTTGGAAAGTTGCTGATGCATCTTGTCTGCTTCTAGGGTTTGTGAATCTGTTTCTACCCCGTGGCTTCTTTTATAGTAATAATCATCAACCAAACTTCCAAATTTGAGATTTCCATTTTTCTCAAAGTCGGTTTCACTCATATCGATCGATATGTCATGACGTATGTCGATCGATTCTTCTTCTTTCTGCCCTCGTTTTAGACTGGTATCGATCGATGCTGACGGTGTAGCGTCGATCGATTTGTGTAGCATGGTTCCGTATGATCTGGATCCATCTCTAGTAAGAATTCCTTGGTGGTCTATAGCTGGTTCTTCCTTGTGGTTCTCACTGAAACATATTGCGAAGGTGTAGTAGCTTCTAGGGCAAAGATCGGATAGCAGTAAGCTGGCCAGTCGTCTCGCGTCTTGGAAATTGTCGTATCGATCGATGTATAGTTGCTGGTGTCGATCGATTTCCCTGTGTCTGATCTTGGAATCGGTTTGAGACTGGTGTCATCTTTGTAGGCTGATGGTCTTGTTGGAATGAACTCGTAAGGGACATAGTGGATGGGTACTGCATCTCTATTAATGAAAGAGTACTCAATCTCTCTTTCTCCCCAATACTCTTCATCATACTCATCATCTCTTGATCCACTGGAGGGTGGTATAGCTCAGCTTCTCTGCGGATATATGAATATGGTAAGTTCCTGTTGTATTCCTCATCATACTCTTCTTCGCTGCGATTGAATGAGTATCCAATATCTCTTTCTCTTATGTAGTCCTCATCATACTCATCATCTTGTGTCTCTACTGTGTATGTAGGCTGGTAGTAGTCTGATTCCCAACTCCCATCTAAGTAATCACCTAGAAAGTGATCAACTTCGTACATAGGTGTACTATTAATCGATGTGGAGTGAAAACTGTTGCTTGTAGTGATTGATGTTATGACTGGACGGTCGATCGATGTCGGATCAGTTGGATCGATCGATGTGTCGGTATTGGTGTCGATCGATTCCGAGTACTCTGTCTCATACTTCTCTACAGAGTAGCATGTTGCTTCGAGTTTTGCGTCATCTGGAGGCTGGTTGCAGGAAATCTTTGGCTTGACAACTCTTACTGGATCATAGTAAATCTATGGGTTGATGAGTGTCAAACACATCTGGCTTGTTTGCAAATTGTAGACGGCTCCCCCAGTAGCTATGAATGCTCTTCCAAGTAGTAAAGAAGAATTCCAATTTAACTTGATGTCTAGGACATGAAAGTCAACTGGAACTAGGATATTACCAATCTGTACCTCAAGATCTCTGATGATTCCCAATGAACTTCTTCTAGAACAATCTACAAAGTAGAATGATTCTTTGGAAGGTTCCACCTTCAGACCTAATTGGTCTGCCATAACCTTTGGTAGGATGCTGACTGATGCTCCTGTATCACATAGTGCATGTGAGAATTCAATACCTTGCACTAGGCATAAAATAATGAACTCTCCAGGGTCACTCTTCTTCTTCAATGTGATCTTCTTCACATCCTCTCTGATTTGATTGAACATCTTTTCAATATTAGCTTGTGTTACTCTGGTTTCTCTGAAGAACATCAACAATCTGTGTGTGAAGTATGCCTCCTCAAAGGGTCTCTCTGCTGGAATACTAAGAACTCTTTTCTTGAAGTTTTCCAACTCCTTTGCATTAGCTTCTCTTTTAAAGTGCTTAGGAATCTTCTCTTTCCTTTTTCTTAGGGTTCTCTTTGCACTTTCCTTTTCTATCTCCATAGGCTCTGATGTATCTTCAGCTTCTTCTTGTGGGTTGTCTGTAGGTTTGGGTCGGCCTCTAAGTGCATAGAGTTGGATTGCATCTATCCTTGGTAGTTGCACTCGCTGTTTGATGGTTGTATATTGATCGATTGCTGAAGTAGCATGTCGATCGATTTCTGGTTGGCTTGGGCAATTGATGTCATCCTCGTGAGATCGATCGATGAAATGGTGGAGTGGGTTTGGGTGCCTTGATGCGAACTCTGCGTGCGTCATAATCCGGACTGGTCTTTTTGTAGTCGTAGACTCTGTAGACTCTGTCGATCGATGTGGAATTTTAAACATCGATCGATAATCATCTTCCCATGTTGATCGATGATCATCGTCTGGCGTCCGTCGACACCAGTGAGAACTGCCGATACTCATGGAGCTCTCAACTTCAAAGTCTTCTTCTTGGGGTACCTCATGCTCCTCCACTTGTCAGAAATCATCTACTGTAATAGCATTGATGTGGTGCCTGATGAGATCTTCCTCTGTTCCTTTTATTAAGGCTTCTTGCCTCTGAATAGCTTCTGCTGTTTGGATCACCTGTGTCTCTAGCTTCTTCACATGGGTGCTCAAGGTGACAAACTTCACATTCAGGCTATTATAAGCAGCATCTATCTTTCCATTAAAATCCATAGTAAGCCTCTGCTGACCCTCTAGAACTGAATCAAGCATTGCTTCAATCTTGCTTTCCTGAGTAGGTGGTGGTGGATTCTGGTAGAAAGAATTGTTGAGATTCTTGTTGTTGCTGTAGTTGTTGTTGCTGAAGGTTTTCTGGTATTGTGAATTCTGATTGTAGTTGCTTCTCTGACTGTTGCCATAGAAGTTCCTGTTTCCATTTTAATTTCCAAGCCTCTGAAATCCTCCTATGTAATTCACTCCTTCTTCATATCTCTCCTCATCAGTCTCTATAGCTTCTACATCTTCTGCAAAGCTAACCTGCTTCCTTAGAAGCTTGTTGACACTGTCCAATTTGGCTCTCACATCGTCCAACTGCTCCTTCCCAAGGGCATTGGCCGATTTTCTTCTCTCATAATCATTGTTCTTGGTGCTATTGCTAGTTGCCAAGTTCTCAATAAGTCTCACAGCCTCTTCTGGATTCCTAGTGTTGAAGTTTCCTTCACTAGCTGTGTCTAGTGCTGTCTGATAGGTCAAATCTAAACCTCTGAAGAAAGTGTTGAGTAGCTGCACTTCATTTAATCCGTGGAGTGGACAATCTCTCTGATAAGACTTGAAATGAACTCAACAATGTCTAAAAGGCTCTGTAGGCTTTTGCATGAATGTGGCAATCTTGCTTCTCAACTCTTCTGTGCGTGCCTCATCAAAGAAATTAATCAAGAAAGCACTCTTAATATCCTCCCAGGATGTAAGAGATCCTGGTGGTAGTTTCTTAAGCCATTGCAAAGCATTCTCCAGTAAGAGAGTATTTGAAAAGCTTGCAAAGTAGGTAGTCAGCTGGGACTCCATTGGCTTTGATAGCAGATATAAGATCCTCATACTTCTCTAGATGGTCCATAGGATGCTCATTGGATGCTCCGATGTAGGGTGTATGTTCTACAAGTGTGTAGTATTGAGGCTTCACCTCAAAATCAGTCCTCTGTATGTCTGGAGGACGGATAGCAGATCTGTTGGCGTAGTATTGATCTGGACGGTTGTAATCAGCCAGTGATCTGTTTCTGTTAGCTTCTTCTGCAGCTCGGGAATTGGCTGCAGCAGCCACAGCTTCTGGATAAGGGATTGCAGCCCCCTGATCATCAATTCTCTGACCTGCTGCATTACGCAGGTGACCTTCTTGGTCACGCAGGTTACCTTCATTGTCTTGCATGAGTATCAATGTCGCGACCATGTTATGTGGTTCAGTATCGATTGATATGCAGGTACCGGTATCGGTCGATGTCGAATGAAAGATGTTGATCGACGGGTACTGAAAAGTATCGGTCGATGTGGATGAACGAGTATCGGTCGATCTCAGATGAATGAGATAGGTTGATGTCGGTGAACGGTTATTGGTCGACGGTGTTTGAGACTCGGTAGACGGTTGTTGATGAATATCGGTCGATGCACAAGCTGGTGTATCGATCGATGTGGAATGAATCTGTTTGTGGATTGAACGTTCCAAAGCAGCTGGATCAGTAGACAAAAGTTCCTTGTTTTTTTGCTTCTGGTTATGCTGGGTATGCACCTGAAAAAAAAAAGATTTTATCAGTAACAAGTAGTAAAGTAAAAGAAAACCTAGACTTAAATAAAATCTAATGGCGATCAAAGCTCCCCGGCAACGGCGCCAAATTTGATACGTGCTCAAATTACCTTAGAGCAACCTTACTCTCATCAAAAGAGGTCAAGCTGTAGTACTTAGGGATCGAATCCACAGGGAGCTAGGGAACACACTAGATCTTATTGTAACAAAGCTAGGTCAAAGATTTCAAATCAGTAAATAGCAAGTAAATTTAGAGTTGGTGAGCAAGACAATTACTCAAGTGATTGATTTGGTGTTAAACAAATATGGTGAAGGCGTTAGACTAGGATTACTATTCAGGTTATCAGGATTATAATAGTATGAATGCTTAAAAAAACATTGCCAAGGAAATTAGGTATATCGCAAAGAAACGCCTTGCCTTGCATTTCGGCCGCGTTTTCTTTTACCTTGCAATTACACGGCCGTTCCTTTGCGAAACAAATTATTACAAGGCAGTAATGTGTTTCTCAAATGAACGGCCAAGTAAATGTAAGGCAAAAAAGGACCAAACGAAACTATGGCAAGGCAGTAATGTGTTTCGCAAAGGAACGGCCACGTAATTGCAAGGCAAAGGCAAACACTGCCGAAATTCAAGGCAAGGGGAACCTTCCGTAGTTTTCCCAAGTTATTCTTTCTGAAGTTTTCCAAAGTTCGACACAGCTCGTTTGTCAAACTTCGACAAATTTATAAATCCACATTCAAACCAAATATAGTACAAACATAGCAAAGGTATCAGGCCATAATATACTTAGACAAGTAGAAAACGAAGTTAACCGAAATGGAATGCAAACATAGCATAGGTTTCGTGCCATAATATATATACTTAGACAACCAACAAACGGAGTTAACAGAAATGGAGTTCAAACATAAACATACCAAAAACATACCTAGCAAATAACCTACCAAACAAGAAGAAAACAAAAATGGTGTAACTTAAATGTAGTTGGAGGAATCTACACGCACTGCCATGCCTGAAAAACTCCCAAAACACTTTGGCAAAGCAGTAATGAGTTTCCAAAGCCACTAGCCGGGTTATCGGCAAGAAACTATGTTTTAAATTGTGATACTTTTTTGATTGTTAACTAGTACTTTTACATTGGCCTTTAATATTTCTATAATAAGATACATAATTAAATGGTTAGAATAGAGAAGATTGTCTAAATCTGAATGTAACGAAATAACCATAACACAATTCTCTCTTGACCAGTAAACTAATTCAATAAACAAATTCTGAAAGTGTAACTTTGTAGATCTAAGTAAAACGGCAAACTTAGTGAAACTATGTGAACCAAAATTTGACAACGTTTAAACCTTTATAATGTCAAACTTAGCAAAACTATGCAATCCAGATTATAAGCATAGTAAATATGAAATACTGAGATGAAATGTGATGCGCAATATAACTTAAATATATAAAAACCGGTTTAAAACCGGAGACTTAATTGTTCGAAGATTAAAACAGAAATATAGTAAACAAAAAATATTAAATTTCTTTGAGATGCTCAGACCAAAACCACTTCTCGCCATTATTGTCCCAGTCAATGAAAGTGACCTTGATAGCCTGCAAATCCAAATTTGCACGAAGGAGTTTGAGTCCGAGCCTGTCTTTCTCCGCTTTAAGGATGAACAGGTACCCCATGTCGAGCATCTCGTCGAGCATCTCGTCGAGCAAAGCGATCTGGTCTCTGAGAGAGTTGCAGTCTACCTAAGCGGAGTGCATTTTTGCCGTTTCAATTTGCTCATCCCTCACCAAGCGGAGGATCGCCCGTTAACGATCCGCTGATACGCCCTTGCCTTGATTGAAAATATCTTCCACGGTTGTCACATCGTTGCCTTCCTCCATAGGCCGCTTTCTCTTGAGGTCGAGTGATCCAGACATCTTTCGGAGTTTAGAGTGAGGAAAGAGTTCCTAATGTTATTTCGTCCTTTAGTTTTTCTTACTGAAATAAGGGGAGTGTTGGATGGTATTTATAGATAGTTGAGTTAGGATTATAGAGGGAGTGAATGCGAGTAACGCAACCGTCCAAGAAGTTGTCAATAAATGTTCGCGTGTGTGGTACAACTAGGCACAACTGTACAGAGTTTTACTTTTGTCAAACTGTTAATCATTTTTTTTCTCGTGAAAGCAAAACTAATTAATTCCGGTGATGTAAGTTCAACCTAACAATTATAATTATTTATTTTTTATGTGAAGTAAAATAATTATAATTATTTTGTATTCCGGTTTAAGTCATTTAAGGTATAATTATTTATTTTGTATGTCAAGTTAAATAATTATAATTATTTTAATTCCGGTTTAAGTCATTTAAGGTATACAGTTCATCAATGAATTTCTAATTATTTATTTTGTAGTCACGTCGACTGTTTTCCAAAGTCCTTCTCCAACCACTAACACCATTTTAGTATCAAAACCACACTATTTGGTGTAATTTCAACACTAAAAACAAAGTCTTCTTCAGCCATAACACTAAACTTCACACTAAAACTATTTTATAATATTATATGCATTAAGTTTTTTATTTATCATTTATTTAATTGTATATTTTAGTAATAAAATAAGTGAATAGTTTTTTAGTGGGATGAATAGTGTTTTGGTGTGGTGAATAGTGACACACCAAATTTGGTGTTATATTTTGGTGTTGCACTAAATGGTGTGATTTTTGCAGTTCTATTGGAGATTATTTGGTGTAAAAATTACATTAAAATAGTGTTTTAGAGTTGGGTTGGAGATGGCCTCGAATTCAATTTTTTCATCATTTTCTTTGTAAACCCAAAACATAATTGAATGGCTTCTAATGTATTCTTGTGATGTAAAGTTCAACCAAAATCATTAAATAATCATTTCATTAGTGAATTTATATTTATTTCTACTATAGTAGAGTACTCGAGTGTTTTCTCGCTTTGCCTGTCAGATTTTGCGTAATCAATAATATTAAAACAACAACATGACTAATTGATAAAAAGTTATGTCCAACTATTTATTTCCATGTTTTTTAAAATAAAATATAGCTCTTTATTTTATCTAACCGTATGTAACATTTAGTTTTAAAGTTAAAACTGTAACTCCCTATTTATTTGCATAGTGGGTAATTTATTTTCTTTTCCAAGGTGGTTATCAAGGTGGCCATGGAGAAGCTATTTAATCGGCGCGAGAAGAGAGAGGAGAATGTGATTTAATGGAACAATTTTTTTATCAACATTTAGTTCCAAACAATTTTTCCATACATAAAAGAATTATTAATTTATGTACAAATATGTTAGTTAGCTCAAGTATATTCTATTTACTAATTATTTATTTCCAAAACTCATAAATGTAACCTTAAAAAAATCTGAATAAAACCCATATATTAATGCATAACAAAAATAAAATGAAGTTACCATATAATAAAAATAAAATAATTTATTCAATTTTATGTACTATTAAAAATATATGAGAAGTTTAATTTTTTTAAAAAATTTATCAAAATTTTCTAGGTTTTTACAGGATCAATCAATCTTGTTCACAAGTTAATGATAGTGTTCTAGGCTTTATCGTGTTTTTAATTAATTAACTTTTCATTAAATTGGAGCTGAATTATATATGGTTATCAGGTTATCGGTTCGACTGTGGGTCCAAATCGGATATAAGAACACTACATATATCTTAATTTATATATAATCCATATATGAACCTCCACCAAAAAGAGAATAATTTATAAATGTAGAATTCTTTATTCGCACTATTTAAATTTAGATACAATATTAGTTCTCATAATTCGGTTTCAGGTATTTTATTTTTTGGTATTTTGGTTTGAAATATGTAAAGTATTCAGATATTTACAAAATTTGGTTATGTTTCAGTTGGATTATTTTGAACTTTGGTTCGGTTTGGAAGCAAAGTTGAAAACGGGTTAAAAGAAAAGAAACATTGGATAATTCAGGTTTTTCATTATGTATAAAATCAAATCATGAAAATTTAATGAAAACATAAAAATTATCTATTTAATTATTTTTTGATTACTAAAATAACTGTATCTATACTTTGTTATTTTTTGAAAAAATAAAAATTAGAAACTGTAAAGGAATAAACTACAAAATTAATGTGTGAAATGGCTATGCCACAAATGTATAGGTATGCAACATCTTAAATTCAATACAATTATCAAAAACTCTTACTAATAACTAAAAAAAAATTTGTACACAAATATGATTACAAAGAAAAATAAAAATATGAATGCAAAGAAAAACATAAACATTAAATTTCTAAAAAAAAATTAAAACAAAAAATATACCCACCCTTTAAGGGCGGGTCAGAATCTAGAACCAAATTAAAAACGAAAAACTAAAAAAACGAAAATTCTAAAACAATCATTCATGATTTTATAAAAATTGAAATCTACTGCAAAATTAAAAACCAAATTTAAAACACGCCATACGATAGTGGCAAAAGAGTGATGCGACGGTTGCTTGACCTCCTCTTAATTTTTCCCTCGGTTACCGAGTTCGTCATTAGGTCATTAGGTTTTTGATATTTATGCATCTTTTGTTCTCTTGATATCTCCAATTACTGTTCCTTTTCCACATCATTCTCTCAAATCTATCTCAAGTCCCCCTTCCAAAATTCTCTCTCAATCTCTTTCAAGTTCTCTTTGTACTCCTGGCGTTCCGTGTCTTTAACCCTGTTGCTCCCATCCCTTACCTCTCATTTGAAGTTCGTCTCAACACGAACCGCGCTCACTTTTCCGATGACGACCTTCCGGTCGACGGGTCTCAGACGCGTTTCGTGAATGAACGCGCGAGTCACAAATACGAGGACTTGTGTCTTCGCGGTTTTGTGGTACAAGGTAATCTCATTCCCCAAGATTCGGACTTTACTGAGGTGTTCCGGATCTTAGATAGGGTTGGGTGGGCATATACCGTACTGCATGTTCATGCTTTATGCACTAGGATTGTTAGGGAGATGATCTAAAATTTCTGTTACTGTTTGGACAATGCGGAAGTTCGTGGAACCCGGTTTCGGTTTGATCCAGATACGATCAATACCATCATGCGCACTCCCCATGTCAATCGCTCGTATGACTGGGAGGACTGCGACCTCTCGTTGGCTATCTCAGCTCTCACGAGAGACCGCTGCTCTGGCCGGCCTGTCTTCACCCTTACAGCTCTTGTCTCTCCGTGTCAAATTCTCTATCGCGTCTGACAACGAAACTGGTTTCCAGGTCCAGACACTGATGCGATGATCAAGTTACGCATCAGACTGATCTATGCTCTCATAAACCGCCGCGAGATCAACTTTGGTGAGATGGTCTATGATCAGGTTCTGGCGATGGCGTGTCAGTTTGATGAGGAGAAGAAAATCATCTTTCCAAATCTGATCTACCAAGGGCTGCAGTTTCAGAAAGAGCTGCCCGTGCTTCCCGTGGATGAAGCACCCATTGGAAAAGGGGTCAACATCCAAAGTGGGCCGGCAGACTCGCCTACTCTCAACAATCACGGACCACGAGGTTGTAGAAGGATCGATGGGTGAGGTTTTCGTATGATCGCTCACTCATTCAGGGGAAGATCATGCGCTCTGTTTCCAGTTCGTCTCTCCTAAGAAACTTTTATCGGTTTAATGATTCACATTTTCATTTGTTGTTGAACCCTGGGTAAGGCTAGGGCACTTAACCATTTAATATAGGTTTTACGCTGTTGCACAATTACAAAAGTAAAACTCTACCAGAGTTTGACCTATTTAGACTATTTATACCAAAACTAGTTTCAAGTTTTTCGATATTTTAAGCAGTCGGACAGTTACCAAAGTTTAGAAAACCTGGTTTAAGACAATTTAGCACAAACATTGCAATCTAACAAGCTTTAGCTACGAAAATACATAAGATAAAACCTTAAAAAGGCCCCATAGCCCCGTGCCTCCGAACATAAGGGTCACTGTTATTAAGCGATTTACTTTAAGAGACCATTACTTTAACCTTCAAAGTTTTACGTTCGTGTTTTTTTTTCAAAATTTTTAGTTTTACTGCACATAGTTGAATAATTCTATGGTTACACCAAATAGATTGTGTTTCCTATAGGAATTATTTGTGTTGCTATATATAAATATCATTAATTCCATGACCTATAAATGTTTTCTAAACCCACAAGTTAAATTTTAGGAAAACAACTAAGGGAGTTATGTGTTTACTTCCCGGTGAATAAGAATTACCATGTGTTCCAAAATTTTCTACCCTTTAAGGTATATTGTGATAAAGTTTCTCGATCCAAATTTTTACTATGTTCACTAAATAAAAACATATGAACGTGATAAATGAATTTACCACTTCAAACAACTTGGTGCAAAATGGTACAACCCATTAAACATTAAGGCAACTTCAAACAACTTAGACAACCAAAATGGTAAACCAGTAAAAGTTAAGGCAACTTCAAACAACTTAAAAAAACCAAAATGGTACAAGCCAGTAAAAGTTAAGGCGACTTCATACAACGTGAACTGTGACAGGTAATTTTCAGCGAGGAGTTGTGAATGACCTAAGAATGTATAAAAAAGCTGTGGATTATACCTATGCCGTTGTAAGAAAGATATAAATGAAAGAGAAGTTAAGGAACTCATCTTGCATCTGCAACTTGTGGCTTCTCTCTGCTTCTTATCCAGCGTTATCCTACAACTTGTTCAATGTTTTATAGCATAATAAAATGAAGCAATCCAGAAACCAATTACAGATATAATAGGTCACCCAAATTATATCAGCAAAAGGAACTTATTATATTATCCGGTTTGAAACCGGTAACGTCAATGTTTTAAGGTTACGAAAATAGAAATAAAGACATAAATATTAAAGAGTTTTGATCAAGGAGGAAGGGACACTTAAGGCTTGGCCATCCAGGACTCCCCCATCTTGTACCAGTCTACATGCGGGACTTTGATTGCACTCCACTTCTCTTCCGTAAGGTGGAGCTCCTCCTCGAGTCGTTCCTTCTTCCTTGATGAGTGAAGTAAGACACCCCCTTCTGCGCCATCAAATCAAGCAACTCCATTTGATCGGAAATAGAGTACTTCTGAAGTTCCGCTTGGTGCTTTTTCTCAATATCTTCATTCTGAGTCTTCACCTGGTGAAGGATGCCCCGATATTTTTTAGTGGCTGATTCTTTCCCCAGCTTGTGAAAATATTTTGCTGTGCCAGACATCTTTACCTGAAACTAACAACAATTGAAATATATCGGATACAATATGAGAAAGAGAGAGATGAAACAGAGAGAAGAAACGCTTATAAACACTTACTTGTGAGGATAATTATTCTCGAGTTGTTTTTACTAGTTATGAGAAGGGTGATTATATAGAGGTGATGTGAATACAGTTAAATCATTTACTCAAGGACATTCAATTCAATTCAACAGTTCACACGCAACCAGTTCAAACCTGCCTCATTAACTCGGTAATACCAACACCTACTCAAACTTTGTCTGATTGATTGATGTAAGAGTTATGCAAGTAAAACTTTGACCAACTTCCTCCATTTCAAAATAATGTATTTAGCAATTTCCTATGATATTTAACCAATAAAAATCCATGCAGTAAACACAATTAATGTTGACTTTACAAGTTTCTTTTATTACATGCATTGAAAATGCAAAACTCGGTAATTCAATTCAACTCAATTCAAAAGTTCACACGCAACCAGTTCAAACTTGCCTCTTTAATTCGGTAATACCAACACCTACTCAAACTTTGACTGATTGATTGATGTAAGAGATATGCAAGTAAGACTTTGACCAACTTCCTCCATTTCAAAATAATGTATTTAGCTATTTCCAGTAAACACAATTAATGTTTTTTAAGTAACAAGTTTCTTTTATTGAAAATGGAAAAAATTGATCTTTTATGAGCGGATTTTTTCTAAAACATGGATCATTCTGAAACGGAGGGAGTAAAGAATAAAATTAAACCAGTCTTGAGAATGAAATGGATAAGATCCAAATCAGTGTGTTTTCAACACTTATTACGAAAGCACGTAAAATTTTGGAAATAAATGTATTACTTTTTGTGAAGCTATTTCATATGGTTTTTAACCAATCAAAATCCAGTAAATAAGATTAAGGTTTTTGAACTTTACAAGTTTCTTTTATTTCTGTGTTCATTGACTTATTTAGACTATTTATAGAAACACTCTTTTTTACGTTTTCCGATAACAATAATTAATTTTAATTTTAAAAAATTATAACGGAATAACAATAATTAATTTTAAAATAAAAAATTATGAAAGTGAAACTTTGAAGATGTAAGTAAAACTACAAACTTAGTGAAACTACGAGAACCGAAGTTTCAAAAAGTCTAACACTTTTAATGTCCAATTCAATGAAAGGGACCTTGATAATCCTCGGATGTTGTGAAGAAAAGATTAGCAAACAGTTTGTAATACTAAAACCAAAGTTTCATTAGAAGCATTCAATTTTAAGATGTTTGTTGCATTTAGGAAGTTCCATCAGTTTGGCGACAGAGGCTTCCGCATTGAACTTCTTCGTCGGAGGAAACAAAGAAGTCCCGATCATCATCTTTATTACCCTCTCTTGCATCACCAAACATGAAACAAACGCAAATTCTTCCTCTTTCTAACCATCGAAATTGTACAACCGCTCATTATAAAAGCATAAACCAGTTTTAGGGAACGGTTTTTCATGTGTTTTGTTGCTAGCAGAAGTTTCACCTTTTTCTCTAGTAGCTTTATTTTTCTGCAACGAAAATATGAAAATATGAGAGAAGTGGACAAGTTCTATCCAACAATGAGATTATTAGAATTTAACCAAGTCACCAATGTACCTTGAAAAATATCTCAAGCTCCATCACAAGTTTGGTCCAGTACCTAAGCAAAACTTCCTTTAGTATCCCCATTTCTTTCGGATCAGTTATATCTACACTCACTGATAAACAGCCAGAACGTCTCATATCATCAAAGTTGCTCCCTAAAAGCTCATGCCAAATGTTTTTTTCTTCCTAATTAAGATTCAGTATACATCAAACATGTCAATAGAACTTAAATGCATAAAAACCGGTTCAAAACCGGAAACTTCGTTGTTCAAAGTTATAGAAAACAGGAAATTTCATGCCAAATGTTTTTATTGCGCATCATGTAATATTAGTTTCGTCACAAAGGTCCGTCACAATAGTCATGGTCCTTTTCACTTTCGGTAACGACATCTGGTATATATATGTATTATTTTCAAATTAACCAAAATAATTGTGTTAGTTAATTTTGTACCTGAGCGAGATTTGATAATACATTGTAGTAGAGGTGAGGAAAATCACCGTGATCCATCCTCATTTTTGTTAACCTGAATATTGGGAGCAACGAGGATGAAGTTGTCTCTCATAGCGTTGATAAACCTGCAGTCTATGTCTAGAATATTTAGACAAGTTGCATACACTTCCATCCTATCAATATCGTTAGGGAAAGACAATTGCAAGAACGTCAAGCTGTTATTATCGATCTTCAACACACCATGTGGGGTTAGGAAATTGACAGTCAACAGAATCACCTCGAGGAAGGGGAAAGCAGCTAAAAATCCACTAAGGACACTAGCTTGCGAGATGAATATGTTTATAAGCTTGAGGGTCTTGAGATTCTTGCACTTGCTGAAGGCATGTGGACCTATTAGGGTGTATCCACAAAGTGATAGTGAACTAAGGCTCTGATGTGAAAATGTATCTGGGAGCAAGCTGAGAAAATTAGCTTCATTGTAACGCCTTGTAGCATGGATATAGTTTATAAGTGCGAGATCTTTTGTGTGTTTCAACCTAGTCAATGAGTGGATCCAGTTCTGGAGCGTACCATTTTTAAGTTGGGAAACGTAATGATGAACAATGCATCTCTCTAGGTGGCCACGGTGATCATTTATAATCTACGTACATAACACAAAATGATTAGACGTTTTTTTTCATAAAGAAGAGACAAACCTTGGTAACTAAAATGATTATACTGAAAACTAAGAGAGAAGAGAATTGATGAACCTTGGTCATTGACCTAGCCAACCGAACAGAAAGTCGGTGCAAATGTTTATGTTCTTCAGGGGTTTTGTCCAGGACCCCTCTCGTATCAAGGACGAGATGAGACATACATTTCCACACATCCACCCATCGTGAGGATAAAACACTTGTTCTTACGGCTTCTTCATTGGACAATCTTGAGACAATCTGATACGATCATGGTCGTCGATATGATTTGGAGCATTCTAGGTGAAGATTTTGATAATGAGCATGTCGTCATGGCTATTGGAGGAAAGAAGATTGAAAGGAAGTAAAGAGAGAGAGAAGATAAAGAATGCACTTATGATATGAAAATGGAAGATGTGTTATTTTTACTGTTTATGAAAGATGTGGAAGATTATTAGCATGCACATTGGTTCATTTTTTTCGGTTTCTCAACATTTAAAATAAAAGAAATAAATGAAAAATAAATGCAAAAGGTAGAGAGAGACATGAATCGACTGGTTACAAAGAAACTCAAGTCTCTAAATGAGAGATTGTTTCTCCACGTGTTAACCTCTAATTACTCTAATTATGTAAAAGATAAATACATAAAATTATATAGTTAAATCATATAGTTAAATCATAATATTTTATTTTTGTTGACTCAGGTATCATACACTATCATACACCAATGTTGTATATATTTCAATTGCAGATTTCTTTTTACCAACTCTTAAATCTTTACCATTTATGATTTTGAAGTTTAAATGTGTTCAAACTTGCCGCATTAACTCGGTAATACCAACACCAACTCAAACTTCGACTGATTGATTGATGTGAGAGTTATGTAAAAACACGTAAAATTGTGGCAATTAATGTATTATTTTATGTTCTGAGAATGAAACAGATAAGATTCTAATCCGTGTTTTTAATACCTGACCGGCTAGCGGACCAGAAATTTTTTGGGTCATTGAGGTTCACGAACCATATAAGTTTTGTAATATGGTTTTTGTTATGTAATCATCTAATTAAATAATTGATATTTTTGTTGTTTAACTACATCTAATGTATAAAATATGATTATTTAATACAAACACTAGTTTCAATTTTTTCGATATTTTACGCAGTCGGACAGTTACTAAAGTTTAGAGAACCAGTTTTAAGACAAATTAGCACAACCATTGCATTCTAACAAGTTTCTTCAAAGTTAATATAACAAGTTCCAGCAACATTAATATAACAAGTTCCAGCAACATTAATACATTAGATAAAACCTTACAAAGGCCCCATAGCCCCGTGCTTCCGAACATAAGGGTCACTGTTATTGAGTTCATGCCTAAACTCCTCAACCTCCTTGAAACGCGGATTGAAGAAGAAGTCAGATAATCCACCATCGGTCTCAAGCCATTCTTCAGAATCACCAAGATAACCTGTATAAATGAGGTTAGCAAACGTTTTAGTCAACTAGCTAATTTTAAACTAAACACATTGTAAATTAAAGACATAATATAATACACTTACTGAAAGACCTATGGATCCTCCACAGCTTAAGGACCACAATAACCTGTCCACGACCCCTCATATTTCAAATCCATCCCGGAAGGCATAGGAAAGAGCGTAAGTTGCCACACATTTTATCTCACTCTCACTATTATGAATAAAACAAGAAAACATAAACAATGTGTATCAATTACACTAGTGTAAGCATTAGCCTCTGATAATATGTTTCTTTGTACTTACATGTTGTCCCTAATGTAAAACACCATCTTTGGCACCTCAGGGTCATCAAAATGGGCTTCCGTGTTGAAGACCACTCCCATTATATCTACCACATAAGTGTTTTCGATTCTATTACTTACATCTGCATATCTGGAATATATTCTAGTGGTTAGCATTCATACCTATGGGATAGTTTCTGTTCCTGCTGCTGATATGAGGGATTTCATGGATTTTCTTGAATTCCATGTAATGTCGATTGTTCAGAGGATCGATGATGCGAACTTGTGTATACGACATAGCAGTTAGTCTATATGGAGAGTTTGTTGCACTGAAACCTCCAAAGGCACGGTCAACTTTTACTCGAAATATTTCCACCCACTTTCCCTCTTGTTTCTCTAGGCCTTCAAATGTCTCTGCTGCAGTTAGTTCACTAATGGTCATCTCCATCTTGTCTCCCTGCATAAAAAAGTTATAGTATCAAGTTTTAATTTTGCATTTCTGCATGTTATTAGATATATGAGAGATGATGTTCATTCGGTTTTTATACTTACATGTTCATCCGCTAGGACATAAACCCAGTGGGGACCGCTACTGGCAACATAGGAATAGTAATGGTGGATCCTGAGTATTTTCACTCTGAAACGCCAGGCCATGATACTCTCGTTATCAACTCCACCAAGCGTATTGTAGTGCTGTGCCATATTTGAGAGAATATAAGTGCTTTCTTTGTTTTTCTTTTTGGTGATATTTGCAGAGAAATGGAGATGGGAGAGAAGTAGAGATTTCGAGAAGGATACGATTTAGTGAGATTTATATTTAATGCAATTAGCAGAAGAGAGAAAGTCAATACAAATAATGATTATCCCCGAGAGAGGCGACTGTTGCAGTTCCTACTCGTGTCTTTCCATCAAATCACAATTAAATGGACGATAAGTTACTTGTTGTTGTTAGATAGTATCATTAAATTTTACCCTTCTAATAACTACTCCCTCCGTTCTTTTATATGTGACGTTTTGGAACTTATATTTTGACAACGTTTTCCAAAATACTATTCATAATTTAATGACTTTAGACTTCGTGTACCCTTGCTTTGATTAATTAGTGATCTATGATCAAAAATAAAGTGCATATTAAAACAATTAAGGAAGGAAATGGAGGCCATCATTCTGCACATACAACCGGAAAATATCAAAATCTGGACATTAACCCCGAAAGCATCAATAGATTACCTCATATTTTACGCAAGTGAAGTATTTTCTCCCTGGAAAAGTATCAAAATCCGTGGGATACTTCGGTTCCGGAGACACCTCGTTGATGATTCTCCAACCACAAGGGCAGCTGGCCGGAATCCCGTACTCGGCATCTGCCACGAACCCAAGCATGTCTTAGTATCTCTTTAAAGCCTTCATGTCCCTGTCCTCCTCGTATGGATGAGTCATGATTCCGATTTAACAAGAGAGAAAGTTGAATGAAAGTTAGAGATACAAAATTATAGATAGAGAGAGAGAGATTGGGTTTCGCATCGATTTTGGCGAGAGGAAAAATTCAAAAATCTGGGCAGGAAAAGTTTTAAATGAATTCCGTGTTTGAAGTTTCACACAGTTTGTAGTTTTACAAAAACCTTTAAAGTATTACTTTCTTGTTTTTTGCCAAATTCTTAGTTTTACTGCACATAGATAAATAATACCATTGTTATACCGAATATATTGTGTTTTCTATTGTTGGGGTCAAAATCGGTCCAAGACGCAATCAACGTCCGAAAGTCCTTGGAAGGAATCAAGTGACGAATAAAACCAAGAAAAACTAGTTACTCGACGAAACGCCAGAAGGGATGGTCGCATCGTAGTCCCGGACACTAGCAGGAGCGGCCACGGCCTAGCTCCGGGCGCCGGCGCAAGCACGCCCGGCCTGGCCCCGGGCGCCGGCGCCGGCCCCGCTCGCCCGCGCTGGCCCCGGGCGCCGGCGCCGGCTCGCCCGTGCTAGCCCCAGGCGCCGGCGCCGGCTCACCCGCGCTGGTCCCGGGCGCGGGCGCCGGCGCCGGCACGCCCGTGCTGGCCCCGGGCGCCGGCTCGCCCGTGCTGGCCCTGGGCGCCGGCGCCGGCACGCCCCTGCTGGCCCCAGGCGCCGGCGCCGGCTCGCCCGTGCTGGCCCCGGGTGCCGGCGCCGTCTCACCCGTGCCAGTCCCGGGCGCCGGTGCCGGCTCGCCCGTGCCAGTCCCGGGCGTCGGCGCGAGCTCTCCCGCGCTGGTCCCGGGCGCCGGCGCCGGCTCGGCTGTGCCAGTTCCGGACGCCGGCGCCAGCTCTCCCGCGCTGGTCCCGGGCACCGGCGCCGGCTCGCCCGTGCTGGTCCCGGGCGCTGGCGCCAGCATCCATGTCGAAGTCCCGGGCGCCTGCATGCGGACTACTCGACAGGTGCGACCTTCTCCCCACAAAACCGTCTCGACAACTAGTCCAATTCTGCATTTTGGATTTTTGCTCGAAGACTCAACGTTTAACTCCTTGAAGACATGAAACCTAAGAACCCCATTTCGTTTTGGTCGAAATAAAACGGGAAGGCTTCGGAAGACCACCAAAGGTTCGGTTGACGAATGGATTTCGATTCATCGTATAAAATGATCACAGTTATTCAAAAAACACCAGTCATCTAGACTATATGAGGAGTTGGGGTTCCTTCGGCAAAAAAGTACCATAACAGGCTAGTTCTCGTGAAATCGTAAAATGTCCACGGTCAAGACAACGGCCCTAGAAGGCCCGAACGCGACCAAGCGGCCCACTTACGACTTTCCAGGGGATCAAGTCGAAATGGACATGACGGCCCATGTTTATCTTTACATAAAGAGGTAAATGTCAAGTTTCCTGAAGATAAATGTCAGGTTTCCTGAAGATAAATGTCAAGTTTCCCGATAAACATGAAGACCGACGAAAATGGAAGAAGCCCGATTCGCGATAGATTCGGCCCAAAGGAGGAATAGACCATCTTAAAAGGAGTATATAAATAGAGCTTGGGGCGAGGAGGAAGAAAAAGAGGAACTTTTGAGAGAAACATAGCACTTAGAGCAACTTAGGCATTTTTTTCGTTTTTACTAGCGAGCTGCAACTCAACTAGGTTCGATTTAGGCGGCTGGACTTGCGAACTCATCGACAGCTCTTGTAGCCGATCTCTTTCCTGTTGTTCACGCTTAAACGCGAATTCTAAATAAAATCTTTTGCCCTATCTTTTGTTCTTACAATTTTTATATTCTCATTCATTATATATTTATTGTGTCGTGTGTGGTCCAGCAGATAACCGGGACCTTCAGGGAAGGCTAGGTTTACTTGGCTTTCCTCCAAATCAACAAAACTTGACAGTGCGAATTTCGGTTCCCACAGTTTGGCGCTAGAAGGAGGGGGGTATGGATCTATCTTACTCGCAACCAAACATGCTCGGTCTGATATGGCGACCAACACTGACAACCCGCAAACGCACGATGGAACTCCCGTCGATGCCAACGCCACCAACACTCCAGCTGGAAACGTATCAATGGTCATCGCCGACACCACGATACTGGACCAGATGAAAGAAATGTTCGCCTCCGATCAGAAACAGGCGGACGAACAAGGAAAACTCGTGGCCTCTCTCGTAAAACAGGTGGAAACCTTAACGGCGAAGGCCAAGAGCAAGGCCCCGCGAGGGATTACAAGAGCCCGCAGCGGCATAAGACTTGATTTCAAGACTCCGGGCGATCAAGCTGCACGCGCGGACAAGACTTTCTCAGGCCAAAACCCTGACGAATCTCTCCAACCGGGTGCGCAACCGATTACGGAAAATCTTCCACCTCCCGCTGGGGACAACGAAGAAAACGAAGTTGAACGAATCAACTTGGACATTAGCGACCAATCCGATCATTCGGACGATAGCGCTGACGTTCATCCTAGAAGGACCCGAAGTCAGTCTGCCCGACAGACGGTGTCCTTTGAAAAACCCATGACAGAAGAGGAAGAAGACCTCTACTGGTTAGAACAGGAGGAACTAGCGGAGGATCAAACTCGGATCCATCGTAACCAGCGCCGACAAGCTCGGAAGAAAGCAGGTAGCAATAGCGAGATCCATGATCTCCGCGAGTCTCTCGCAAAAACAGTAGCCGAGGTAAAAACGGTGAAGTCACAAATTCACCAGGCAACTAGTGCCGCTCCCGAGATCGATAGACTTCTCGAGGAAGCACGAAAAATGCCGTTCACCGCTCGGATCACAGAAACACACGTCTCAGACCCTGGGAAGATCAGAATTCCCGTCTCCGACGGTACCACAGATCCAAAGGCACACTTACAGTCCTTCCAGATCGCGATGGGAAGATGCAAACTCCCGGAGCGTGAACGAGACGCCGGCCACTGCCTTCTCTTTGTCGAGAATCTCAGGGGCGCCGCGCTCGAATGGTTCTCTCGGCTCAAAAGAAACTCCATCGAAAATTTTCGCCAACTAGCCTCGGCATTTCTCAAACAGTATTCCATGTTTATGGATAGGGAGACTTCCGACGTGGACTTATGGACTAGCTCAAAAGGAAGACGAATCACTCCGCGACTTCATGAGAAGGTTCAAACTAGTGATGGCCAGAGTGACGGGTATCAGCGACAAAGTCGCGATCGACGCCCTGAGAAAAATTCTCTGGTACAAGTCGAAGTTCCGAAAGTGGATATTACTGGAAAAACCACGGACGATCCAGGATACCCTCCACAAGGCAACGGACTTCATCGTCATGGAGGAAGAGATGAGAGTCCTATCGCAAAAGCATGGACCGCAGAAAATGTCCTCAAAGAAGAAACCCTCTCGTAACGACAAGTACGTCCATCACGAAGGGGAAGACGTCCAAGGCGAACACAACTACGCCATCAACTCGGAGCAGGGCAAAACCTCCGGAAACACCTGGACCAGGAACCAGTATAAGGATAATTCCTACAGCGAGTTCCACGACACCAGAGGTCACTCCACCGCGAACTGAAAGGTTCTCGGCGCCAGGCTCGCCGCAAACTGTCGAAGGTTAAGAGTATTAAAGACTTGCTCCTGGAGTCCGATCGCCCAAAAACCGACAAGACTGTCTCCGAGAACCACGCGCCTGAAAGTCAATCAGGTGAGAAGCGTGGAAGGAGACAGGACGACCAAGGGAACAACAGCAGTCGCCAGAGGGTAAATATGATTATCGGAGGGTCGCAGTTCTATCAAGACTCGGTCTCGTCAATCAAAGCCTACGGGCGAAAAGCCGAGACCAGTTGATAAGTCATGGATTTTACCCACTTTCAACCATGATTTTTATATGTTTTTGGAAACAAAAGGACACTTTTGGTGTCTTTTATGAGCTTTTACAGGTTCAGGTACTCTTTGGTGAAATATGACCATTTTGGAGCAAAAATGGATACTTTGAGGAGGGTTGTATTAGAGCTAAATCGACCGATGCTCACCATGATGCATCGACCGACGAGACACTATACTAATCGATCGACAGAAGATTGTGAAATCGATCGACATGAAAGGCCTCCAAGAATTAATGACGAGTTTAATGAGTTAGACATCTCATTAGGGTTTCACTTCTACCAAATGAGTCCATGGCCGCCTGTTAGGCTATATTAATAGGGTTTTGTATTATTTTAGAGGCAAGACTTACCTAGAGAACATTTAGACCTAATTTTGAGAGATGCTTCTTGCTACCTTGGAGAGAGAGCTTAGGAGTGGAGAGATAGATCCAAACTGCATACAGAGAAGATCTTGAACTCCCTTATTTTTCTCTACTCTTTTACTATTTCTCTTATTATTCTATTTAAAAGTATTATTCAAACCATCATGATTTTGTCTTCCATGAATATGTTTGAGTAGTTTCTCTTGTTAGATTTATGCTTCTCATTAAGGCTAAACATGCATTGCAATTGATTCAGTGCTAGGGTGTTTAAAATATAGTTCTTCATTCTAGTTGTTCTTAATGCTAAGTATAGGATTGATCACCCTTATCTTAGATCTTAGGATTAATTTTGATAAGTGAAAACTTAGCAAATCCCTGAAACCTAAAGCTGGTATGTTCCAACTTACTTTGAGTACACGAGAGTAGTCTCTTTGTAAGATTGGAGAACCAATTCAAACCCGATCTTAAAGCTCACTAGAAACGATATCGATCGATAGAGCAATCCGCCTGTCGAGCGATACCGCGAAAGGTGTATCGATCGATATTCAAATAGAATAATCGATCGACACTTTCTTATACTCATCGAACGATAGTTGTTGACTTAAGATCTAGTTGAAGATAATCAATCATTGATTTAATCTTAAGGTTTGAGTTCAGAACTATGAATACTAAAAACTCTAGATACCATGCATGATAGTTACATCTGAGAAATAGCCTAAATCTAGCTTTATTTCCTCTTGCTTAAAACCTAATCCATTCAATCAAGCAATTACTTGCTTACCCCTTTATTTACTGCTTTAAACTTGTTTGTCTAGCTTTATTTCAAAGACTAAACAATCTATTGTGTAATCCTAGAGTCTCTGTGGATTCGATCCCTAAGTACTACAACTGAACCTCTTATTTGAGAGAGTAAAGTCACTCCATAGGGTAATTTGAGTGATATCAAATTTGGCGCCGTTGCCGGGGACTCTTTCTTATTACCATTAGATTTAGTTCAGAATATAGTCTAGACCTTATTTTGGTATTTACTAAAATCTTTTCCTCTTATTGTGCTTTTACAGGTTCCTAAGAATGGAGAAGGCAAATTTCGGCAGTCCATCGATCGACACAGACACAGCAAAATCGAGCGAGATGATGAGCGAGGAATCGACCGACATACCGCCCCGAACATCGATCGATGCCAACCAGCCGGAGGCAGGTAAGTGTTCACTTACCAAATCTGCTAATGAGGAAGTAGTCCTAGGCCAACCAACCACCAACACAAATTCTGAAATTGCTGATGAACAGAGAGATGAAATCCCTGTTCAATCTAATTCATCTTCCTCTTAAGATGAGGAACCAGAATTGATTTTGCAAGACTACTTAGACCCCATAAAGACCTATTCCAATAGGTCTGCCATCAAAGTACCAGAAGTTGATACCAGAAAATCAAAACTCTACCTTGATTTTATTCTTCTGGTACGAAATAAACCCTTCCGTGGATCTGCTTTGGAACACCCCCACGAGCACATCGAATATCTAGAAGATCTAGTTTCTGATGACTACAATCGCTGTAAACTTTTCTCTTTTTCCCTTGAGGGAAAAGCCAGAAAGTGGTTGAATCAAATTCCAGCAGGCTCTCTAACTTGCTGGGAGGACATCAGAAACGCTTTCATAAATCAATTTTTCGATGACGCTCGCTATTGGGATGTACGAGAAAAGTTATCTTACTTTTCTCAAGGTCCACATGAATCGTTTAAAAACGCTTGGATCAGATTTGAAGGCTATCAACGTGATTGCATTCACCATGGTTACTCAGAACCACAGCTCCTAAACTTCTTTTACGGAGGCGTCAGCCTTCATTACCAAATCACCCTGGATACCGCAAGTGAAGGAAACTTTAGCACTAGGAATCCTAGTAAAGTAAAGCGTTTAATCAGAAATATAGCTTTGGGAAAATCCTATGAGATCAGTGATTGGGAGAATAGAGCCACGTCCAGGGACACGCTCCAATTAACTGAAATCAGGCAGTCATTAGACTCTCTGCACTCAATCATGAAAGAAAAGAAACTTAGACAAACTCTTCCAAGTAAGAGTAGTTGTTCTGAAAGACAACTATTTTCTGTGAAAGAGAGTACCTCTCAAGTTTACAACCCGGACGAGGATAGTTTCACCCAAAACTATGATGCCCTAACCAGATCCCATCAAAGAAAAACTGACTCCAGGATAAATCAAGCTTTCACGGGAAATCAGAAAATAGAAAGCGACATGGACACCAAACTAAACGTTGTTCATCGTGAGCTATTTAAGAAATTAGATGCTCTAAGTGAACAAGTCAAACGATTAGAAGGTAATGTCGCCAAAAACACAATCGCTATCAAGAGGGAGGCAGGACGTCTTCCTGGGCGAACTGATATGAACCCAAGACGTCAAGTTAGTGCTCTACTCTTGAGAAGTGGAAAGCAACTTGTTCCGAAAAGAGATCAAACCCACCCTTAACCCTGTGCTATTCCATGCCAGTAGAGCGGAACCTTCACCAAGCAAAAGCAGAGAAAAAAATAGTCAAGGCACCGAAGAGGTTGTGATTGACATTCCGCACGATGAAGAAGATTCGGCGGATGAGGTTAATATCGACCGATATGATGAAAACAATATCGATCGACACCAATCCCCTAAGCCGAAAAGTGATTCAGCACCAGCTGGACCTACTATCGAAAGGGTTTATAACCTAATTCCCCCTTTTTCTCCACGAAAGTCCGACCCTAAGCGTGAATTGGACAGACAAGTCTGTAAGAAAGAAATCGAGAGGATCAGAGTTGAGATGCCATTAAGTGATGCCGTCAAAATTTCACCGACGCTAAAGAAGTACGTTAAAGACTTGGTAACTAAAGGTTTCCACGTCGGAGAACGTAGTATCATGATGATTTCCGAGGAAGTCAGTGCTATAATTCAAGGCGAAATTCCGATAAAGCAACCAGACCCTGGTAGTTTCGTTCTTAGTTGCACCATCCAAGATAAACAATTTCCAAGAGCCCTCTGTAATCTCGGGTCTAGCGTGAATTTGATGCCGCACTCTGTTGCAACATCCCTTGGATATGCGGACTTTACCCCAGCAAATATCCAACTAGCTCTCGCTGATCGATCTGTCCGAGTCCCAGAAGGAGCGCTTGAGGATGTGCCCGTAATCATCAATGGCTGCACAGTACCAACGGACTTCGTTGTACTTCACTACAAGAACAAACCCAGAGACCCCATTATCTCGGGAAGACCATTTCTTGCAACCGCAAATGCGATAATTGACGTCAAAGAAGGACGCATCTGCCTGAACATTGGAAACATTCCAATGAGATTCGACATGGAAAAAGTAATGACGCGCCCCTTGATAGATAGATCATCCTCCTATGTCAATGATATCGACGAGCTTACACAAAAATCTTTTGAAGATTTGTTCCTTGAAAACAAGATCGAAGACGTGCTCATGGTTGCTCAGGGAGAAGTTTTCAGCATAGATAACCATACGGAGGATTATGCACATTTAATGGACGCAAGATATGGCGATGCCATCAATGATGAAGATGACTCCGAGATAAATATCGATCGATATTTGCAAACGCTGTCGATCGACAACCATTCTCGAGAAACAATCTAAGCAAGGAAAATGCACCAAAGGTGGAATTGAAACCACTTCCTGCTGGACTCGAATATGCCTACCTTTTTGACAACACTTATCCAGTTATCGTAAATGCAAATCTTACGAACAGTGAGCTCGCTTTGTTGCTGAATAAACTGCAAAAACACAGGAAAGCAATTGGATACTCTCTTGAAGATATCCCAGGAATTTCCCCCAACCTGTGTATGCATTGGATTCATCTTGAAGATGAATCAAAATCATCAATAGAACATCAGAGGCGACTCAACCCCAACCCGAAAGAAGTTGTTAAAAAGGAGATCATCAAACTTCTCGATGCCGGTGTAATCTATCCAATCTCAGATAGTAATTGGGTGAGCCCAGTTCACGTGGTGCCTAAGAAAGGAGGCATCACTGTGGTCAAGAACGACAAAGACGAACTTATTCCAAAAAGAACTGTAACTGGACACCGTATGTGCATCGACTACAGGAAACTAAACTCCGCAACGCGGAAAGACCATTTTCCTTTACCTTTCATCGATCAAATGTTGGAAAGACTATCTAATCATCAGTACTATTGTTTTCTCGACGGATATTCTGGATTTTTCAAAATTCCAATTCATCCGGATGACCAAGAAAGACAACCTTCACATGCCCTTACGGAACATTCGCTTACCGTCGGATGCCATTTGGCCTGTGTAACGCCCCTGCTACTTTCCAGCGCTGCATGATGTCTATCTTCACTGATATGATAGAAGATTTTATGGAAGTTTTTATGGATGATTTTTCAGTCTATGGATCTGATTTCAAAAGTTGTCTCGACAACCTCTGTAAAGTTCTAGCCAGATGCGAGGAAAAGAACCTTGTTCTAAATTGGGAAAAATGCCATTTTATGGTTAATGATGGAATTGTTCTTGGACACAAAGTATCTGCTGCTGGAATTGAAGTAGATCGAGCAAAGATAGAAGTAATGACTGGTTTACCTCCACCAACTAACGTAAAGGATATAAGGAGTTTTCTTGGGCATGCTGGATTTTACCGAAGGTTTATAGAAGATTTCAGCAAAATTGCCAGACCTCTGACAACACTCTTCTGCAAGGATGTTAAATTCAAATTTACTTCAGAATGTCAGCAGGCCTTTGATAAAATCAAAAAGTACTTGATAACTGCCCCTGTCGTGCAAGCACCCGATTGGAGTCTTCCTTTCGAAATTATGTGCGATGCAAGTGATTTCGCAGTAGGAGCAGTGTTAGGGCAGCGTAAAGATAAAAAAATTCATGTTATTTACTACGCGAGCCGAACTCTGGACGATGCTCAGAGAAATTATGGCACAACGGAAAAGGAATTACTTGCTGTCGTGTACGCTTTCGAGAAATTCCGAAACTACCTTGTTGGCTCAAAAGTCATTGTGCACACCGATCACGCAGCAATAAAATACCTTATGCAAAAGAAAGATGCCAAACCACGACTTATCCGATGGATACTTCTACTCCAAGAATTTTATATGGAAATCGAGGATAAAAGAGGAGTAGATAACAGCGTAGCTGATCACCTTTCCCGGATAAAAGTCAATGACAATATTCCTATTGATGATTTCTTGCCAGCCGAAGGTGTATACCTGGCAGAATCTATATTCGTTGGCCAGATAAATCTTGCATCTGAATCCATATCGGTAGATGAACAAAGTAATGCGGTGATCGATATAACCGAGTCAATGTTGATCGATGACACGAATGACAAATCGGTCGATGCCACAGATGGCATGTCGATCGATAAATCAACCGCTCAATCGATCGACAACAAGACAGACGCACTGACCAATTGTGAAAACGGCCTTGACCTAGATAATGTCTCATTCAAGATACCCTTTAATGTGACTGTCACTGTAGCCGACAGTATCAACACTGATCTGTACACTCCTGATAGATGCCAAAACTCCGATCAGGAAGTGCACGCTGTTGAAAAGAAGTTCAGAGACAGACCCTGGTATGCCGACATAGTGAACTATTTAGCTGCTGACGTCGAACCGGAAGAACTAAAATATTATGACAGAAAGAAGTTCTTCAGAGAAGTCAGGCGATACCACTGGGATGAACCGTATCTCTACAAGCAATGTGCGGACGGAATTTACAGACGCTGTGTTGCAGCCGCTGAAGTGCCGGACATCATATTCCACTGCCATGGATCATCTTACGCCGGACACTTCGCAACTTTCACAACAGTATCTAAAATCCTTCAGGCCGGATTTTGGTGGCCTACTATGTTCCGCGATGTTCACGCCTATATCATAAAATGTGGTAGGTGTCAACGAAGAGGAAAAATCAGCAAAAGACATGAAATGGAACAGAAGTTCATTCTCGAAATCGAAGTCTTTGACTGTTGGGGGATAGATTTTATGGGTCCTTTCCCTTCCTCGTATGGGAACAGATACATTTTAGTTGCTGTTGACTATGTTTCAAAATGGGTTGAAGCTATAGCCACTCCTACAAATGATGCTTCTGTTGTTGTCAAACTCTTCAAAAGCATTATCTTCCCTAGATTTGGAGTTCCTCGAGTAGTAATAAGCGATGGGGGTACCCATTTTATCAACAAGGTTTTCGAAAATCTACTCAGGAAAAACAGAGTTCACCACAGAGTTGCCACACCCTACCATCCGCAAACTAGTGGGCAGGTAGAAGTTTCTAACAGACAAATCAAAGTAATTCTGGAGAAAACCGTTGGGATCACCAGAAGAGATTGGTCACGGAAGCTGGACAACGCAGTTTGGGCATACAGAACTGCATTTAAAACTCCACTAGGAACAACTCCTTTCCATCTTCTTAACGGAAAATCTTGTCACTTACCCGTTGAATTAGAGCATAAAGCAGCATGGGCAACAAAATTGCTAAATTTTGACATTAAGACTGCTGCCGAAAGGAGACTCATACAACTAAACGAACTAGATGAAATCAGACATCTAGCTTATGAGAGTTCGAAGTTGTATAAAGAGCGCACAAAAGCTTTCCATGACAAGAAGATCGTCTCCCGACACTTTGCTGCCAACGATCAAGTTCTATTATATAACTCTCGGCTAACCTTGTTTCCCGAAAAACTCCGTTCTTGCTGGTAAGGACCTTTCACAGTTACGGTAGCTAGACCAAACGGAGCCGTCACCCTGATGAACGATAAAGGAGAAGAATTTACGGTGAACGGGCAACGAGTGAAGCATTACTGGGCTAAACCGCCGAATGTCAAACCTTTACGGTTGGGCATCCCCGAATCTGTTTAAAGAGATTTTTTCAGTCAAGCTAATGACTAAAAATAAAGCGCTCAGTGGGAGTGTTGGGGTCAAAATCGTTCAACGACGAAATCGTCACCCGAAAATCCTCGAAAGAAAACTAAGTGACGATCAAAACCAAAAAACGGGCCGTCACTCGATAAAACTCACGGGAAGGCTCGTCCACTCCCGTCTGGCGCCGGCGGCAAGGGTCCTGGCGCCCATCCGTGCAATCGTCTCATGATCTCGGGCAACGGCAGCATCTTGGTGATGTGCCCCAGATCGAGCTGATCGAGCTGAATAATCTAGTGAGCTGGACTGACACTATCCTGGACGAGCTGAGCAGGACTGAAACTCACTTGGACAAGCTGAGCAAGTTGGTTCAATCTTCTGAGTTGGTTCGACCACCCGACCACCCGAGAAGCAACACAGACACACATTCACTTTTTGAAGCATACCTTCTAAACCATAATGTTTCTTCGCGTGAAACTGCTTGGATAATGTTCTCAACTGAATTATAAAACTCCTCGAAGAAGAATCAGATCAAAAGGAGTTCAGATGTGGGAGTTATGCAATTTACAGATCAGGTGATCTTTAGTTCTCGCAAATTCGGGCTGTGTGGATCGTCCCACATGTGTCCTTGTCCTTTCCAGCATGGACCTGCACGACCAGAATGAACCTGGACATCAGCTGAAGAGTCCATTTTGTCCAGATCTGGAAATCAAGAGTCTTTGACTCTCTTTAATATTTTCTAGTCTTTGTTTTCATTTTCTAGGTGTGATTTTCCACAAAAACTATTAAGTCTCTCTTTGACTCATTGTAGTATAAATATGTAATCACAACCCACGAAATAATCAGATTGTTTTCCTTTATTTTATGAGTTTTTCTCTCTGTTCTTTGTCAAGAACACTTCATTTCGTTTCTTGGTGTGGTTAGCTCCAAGTTACACACTCTTTCTCGTTGGACCGGTGCGTCACATCCGGCAACAGATCGAGATCGTCTCCTCAACGGACCTGTGAGTCATATCAGGCGTTGATCAGACACCTTGGCAGTATCATTGGGCCTTCCGCAACCCATTGTGTCGTCATTCAAACCATCAGTTCTCCTTTCGGAGTTCATATCTCCCTTACCAGTCGAGTAGCGTTTCCTAGGGTTCATCAAGTGGTATCAGAGCCACTCTTCCGGTAACTCTATTATCATTACATCTTCTCATCTTTCCATTTCTTCTAAACACTTCTTCTTCTTTCTATCTTGAATCCGGGCCCCTCGTTACCATCCACATATAAAAAAAAGAAAAGAAAAAAAGAAAAGATCTATAAAAAAAAGTATAAAAAAAAAGATTCAAAAAGAGATTGATTTGTGGATTGGTGGTGGAAGAGTAAGCCTGCTGGCTGAGGAGAAATCCAGCCTTTGAGGTGGTTAAGGCGGATTCCAAAACCATAAATCTCTTATCTTTCTCTCTTACACCAAAAAAACCCTGTTGTTTTGCTTGGATCTACCCATTGGGATTCCTTGATCTGTTCTCTTAGAACTTTGAGAAGAAACTCTTGTGTGATTACCATAAAAATCTGAGTGAAACACGTGTGTGGGTGAGGATCAAACACTTGAGAGAGTGAGGATTTTTATCTATTAACTTTTGTGTTGAGATTTTCAGGTTATGATGTTTGGTCTTCAAAAGAGAAGTAGCAAGGAGAAGCCCCCACAACATTCTATCTCTCAAACTCCATTTAAATATCCTTTGAATAATTTTGATGAGTTTGTTAGTGTGCAGGGAAAGCCAAACCAAAGATGTAGAGAGCAGTCTAGATCATCTAGAGATGTGGTTGATCCAAAGAGGCAACCTTTTCAGTTTAATGTCCAAGAGTTTTGTGACAACCTTGTGGAGGAAGTGGTGAAAACACTCAAGGACGTCGGCAAGATCCACAAGAAGAGCACATCCACACGTGCACCTGTAGCTGAGCCCTCATTGTTCATCAGTGAAAAACCTAAAGGTAAATCTGAAAATAACCTTGAAGATCTAAAAGATTTTTCAGATTCTTTACCAATTTTTGATGAGTATGATGAAGAGCTGATGGAAAGTTTGATCACTTGTGAGGATGAATGTGATCTTCCTTCTCCAAAACCTGATCTTATGATTGATATTGATAATGAAGAGACTAATGGACTAACTTGTTTTGAACCGGAGCATCCGAGTAGTCTTGTTCTAGTTTCACAGGTTTTTGAGGAAGAGCCATTGGATTACCCACAACAAGGACCACGTCTTGACACTAGGAGACCCTCGGATGATGATCTAGGTCCCATCTTTGATGAGGAAGACGAACTGGGTCCAGTCTTTGATGAAGAAGCAACAAGCATCTCATCCATCGCTATGGAAAGTCATCTATGCTTTGATCCCGGCACATCTCCTGCCCCTTTGTCTCCTGATCTTCAAGAGCACTGTGAGAAACTTTCTTTGTCTAATTCTCTGCCTGATATGTTTGTGAAGGTCAGTTCTCATGATGTAATTCGTTTTGGTCTTGACGAAATGAAAGAGTTTTGTGTTTCAAAATCTGTTTTTGAAAACATGATTAATTCTTTTAAAATGTTTAAACCTGAGAAACTTCTTGATCAAAAATGTTTTCAAAAAGGCAATGGCATCAATTCTGGATTTATTTTGAGTTTTGATCAGTTCTTGAAATGCAGCAAAAAATTTGATCATCTTGAAAACTCATTAGATCTTGATTTGCAACAAACTGATTCTTGTGCTACAAAACCGTTTGATTCATTTGTTTTCAAAGGCATTGGCTTTGATCTGATTTCTTCTAGACATGCACTGATCACTGATGATTTGTTTTCATCCTCTTGTGCATCGGACGATTTCTTAATTAAAAAGATGCTGGAACAGAAATCACTTGAAACTAAAATTGATTTTTGTGATATTGATTTTTGTGATTCTGTTTTGCAGCCTGATCTTGTATGTTCTAAAACTGATAAAACTTGGCATCTTCTAAGATCATTTCGTGATAATTGTGTTGTCTTGAGCCTTGATGATATTGTGGTCTACAACACTTTCTTTGAAAAACATCCTGAGTCTTTGATATTTGATTCTCAATCTGAACTTAAGCTTGTGTGTTCAGATGTTGAGAAGGATAGGCATGTTCTGAAAATGAATAATGTTGCTGCATGCCTTGACACCATTATGGTCTATAATGTCTACTTTGATGTGCATTTTGATCAGCTGAAACTTGTGCTACTTGTTCATGAAAACGAAACCTTGATTTTTGAGTTGAACAAGTACTTGTCTTGCACATATGATCCTGGTCTTTTAGTTTCTGTTTTGAGTATCCAGGAAATACAGGTTCAGCCTCTGAGGAATGAAAGAATTGACCTTGACCAACAGCCTGAGATTTGGAGCTGCATTGTTGTCCAACCTGGCTACCTTGGAGATGCCAGCGACAGAGGTTCAGTTCAAGGAGAGTATCTCGACTTTCAGAAGGTCTTTTATCATGAATCCAATTTTCCTGGAAGCCCAACTCACCAAGAATTCACTGAGGCCTGGAATCACATGAAAAGCTTTGCGGATGAAGGAGTTATGAATTTTTCAAACCGGAGGATCTCAAGTCCACCTATCCGCGAGTACCAGATTTCCCAAGGAGATTTAGGCCCAGGAAAGAAACGGCCTGAGCCGAAACCGATCATAGGATTCCATATGGATCTCACAGCTTTCCAGAAAGACCAATATCAGGAGAAATGGCCACGAAATTATGAAGTTATGATCTATTTTTCAAAACCGGTCAAACCAGTTCTACACTTGCCTCAATTGAAAGCTAACCGATTCAGTCAGCTTCAAACCCGACATTGGCGACCTGGAGATCAATCTATACATTCAGGAAGTTTCTATACAAATTTCTCCTTCATTGAACTTTACATGTTTTTAAAATTCTTTTTGTCTGACTCATTTTCTTTTGAATCAGGTAAAATGGATTTGAGGACAAATCCTTTTGAAGAGGGAGAGTATGATGTGCCCCAGATCGAGCTGATCGAGCTGAATAATCTAGTGAGCTGGACTGACACTATCCTGGACGAGCTGAGCAGGACTGAAACTCACTTGGACAAGCTGAGCAAGTTGGTTCAATCTTCTGAGTTGGTTCGACCACCCGACCACCCGAGAAGCAACACAGACACACATTCACTTTTTGAAGCATACCTTCTAAACCATAATGTTTCTTCGCGTGAAACTGCTTGGATAATGTTCTCAACTGAATTATAAAACTCCTCGAAGAAGAATCAGATCAAAAGGAGTTCAGATGTGGGAGTTATGCAATTTACAGATCAGGTGATCTTTAGTTCTCGCAAATTCGGGCTGTGTGGATCGTCCCACATGTGTCCTTGTCCTTTCCAGCATGGACCTGCACGACCAGAATGAACCTGGACATCAGCTGAAGAGTCCATTTTGTCCAGATCTGGAAATCAAGAGTCTTTGACTCTCTTTAATATTTTCTAGTCTTTGTTTTCATTTTCTAGGTGTGATTTTCCACAAAAACTATTAAGTCTCTCTTTGACTCATTGTAGTATAAATATGTAATCACAACCCACGAAATAATCAGATTGTTTTCCTTTATTTTATGAGTTTTTCTCTCTGTTCTTTGTCAAGAACACTTCATTTCGTTTCTTGGTGTGGTTAGCTCCAAGTTACACACTCTTTCTCGTTGGACCGGTGCGTCACATCCGGCAACAGATCGAGATCGTCTCCTCAACGGACCTGTGAGTCATATCAGGCGTTGATCAGACACCTTGGCAGTATCATTGGGCCTTCCGCAACCCATTGTGTCGTCATTCAAACCATCAGTTCTCCTTTCGGAGTTCATATCTCCCTTACCAGTCGAGTAGCGTTTCCTAGGGTTCATCACTTGGTCCCTTAAACCCATGTCCGGATCGTCCGAGAACTACAATGATTCTTCCGCAAAGCCTTCTCGATTGTTTAAAAGTTAATATTTTAAACATCTAAAATCCGAAGCCACATTACTCAAACCTTTGAAAACGGTTATCTCTAAATCTACGGCTAAAGATCCTCTCAAACTCAAAGATTTCCCGCACGAACGACTAACGGGAAAGATCGAACAACGGAAAACCCATGGACGGCAAGACGGCCTGGTACCGGCGGCACGCGTTACGCGAGCCGGCCTGGCGCCGGCGGCACCCCGGCCTGGCGCCGGCGGCACGCGTCACGCGGGCCGGCCTGGCACCAGCGGCACCCCGGCCTGGCGCCGGCGGCATGCGTCACGCGGGCCGGCCTGGCTCCGGTGGCACCCTGGCCTGGCGCCGGCGGCACGCGTTCCGCAAGCCGGCCTGGCGCCGGCGGCACGCGTTCCGCAAGCCGGCCTGGCGCCGGCGGCACCCCGGCCTGGCGCCGGTCGACGGCCCTCGTCCTGGTCTCTGTCCCATTGTGCTCGGTCCGATCCCATCTTGGCTTGTTTGGATCAATCTTCGTGAGTTTGGTACGATCACGGTTATTCTAAACACCAAACATCTCGACTATACAAGGAATTGGGGTTCCTTCGGAAATACCGAAACCTTCAAAGACCATTCTTTCGAAAAACCGTAAAAACGTCTAAACGGCCCAATGTGGCCGAAACGGCCCACTTACGATTTTCCGAAAAGGAAGGATAACTTTGACGGTTTATCCTTATCGTGACATAAGAGATAAATGTCAAGTTTCCAGAAGATAAATGTCAAGTTTTCCGAAGATAAATGTCAAGTTTCCCAATAAACACGAAGATGGACGAAAATGGAAAAAGCCCGATTCAGCCCGCGAGAAGATAGACCGTCTTAAGAGGAGTATATAAGGAGAGCTTTTGGCGAGAAGCATATGATCACAAAACTTCCAGAGCACTTAGCACTTAGAGCGTTTTAGCTTTCTTTTTCTGTTTTCATTAGCGAGCTGCAACTCAACTAGGTTAGATCTAGGCGGCCGGACTAGCGGACCTTTCGACAGCTCTTGTAGCTTATTTCTTACCCGTTGTTCACGCTCAAAACGCGAATTCAGAAATAAGATCTTTTTCCGCTTTACTTAACGATTTTTAATTTTCGACTTAAAATTGATTGTATCGTGTGCGGCCCAGCAGATATCCGGGACCTTCAAGGAAGATCGGGTTAACTCGGTTTTCCTCCACAAATCTTTATCAGAAATTGACGGTGTGAATTTCGGTTCCCACAGGGAGGCAACCCACTTTTGCATCCAAGTCTCTATTTTTATTATTTATTTATTTTTCAAATTTTTATTTTTATTTTCATTTTCAAAAAAAAAAAATAGATAGATAAGGAACTGCCTTAAAATCGATCGATACGCACTTAGTCATATTGATTGATCAGGGTCTATCGAGGCCGCGGGTCATTAACCCCAATTTTCGCCTCTTTTTCCCCTCATTTCGCATTTCTCTCCCGAAAACAAAAACCCGATTTTTCTCTCTAGAAACCGAACCAATTTTCGCCGTTTCTCGCCTCAATCTCTTCGTTTTTCACTTCTCTAACTCATTTGTTCATCTTCTCACCGATTCTTCAAGGTATGAACCCGAAATCTTCTATATTTCGGATTTTGTTTGACTAGGTTTTGACATGAACAAAAATCGTTCGATTGGGCTTGGATTTGGTCTATTTAGGTTGCTAGTATGATGAAATAGGTCCCTTCACTGTTCGTTTTGCATTTGTTGTTCATGGAATTGCGATTTGGGATGAATTTCGTTTTGCAGGTCCGCGATGTCGTGTCGATCGACACGGTTGTTGTCGAATCGATCGATGTCGACGCTAAGGAATCAATGTCAGATACGACAATCGATCGATACAAGGACACCAAAATCGATCGATTTCTCTTCTATAGAATCGATCGATATCGGAACCATCGATTGCATGTGCTAATTGATGATTATTTGGTTGTTTGCAGATGAGTTCACGGAGGGATAGCCGACGCGAGAGGAGGACTAAGAGGAGGCTCGATATCCCGAGCACCTCCAGGGCACCACCCACACCACCATCTTCCTCGACGCCATCATCATCATCACACTCACCACCCCGACAGCCCGACGAGCGCTCTCCATGGCCTAGGAACCCTTCCAAAGCCATACAGACGGTGGAGTCTTACCCGACCCGAGGACAGTGGTTTGTTCCACCGCTTGCACCCACCGTCGGCGCACGGAGACATGGGACGACTACGACAGCCTGTTCTACAACGCATGGCTGCGCGTTGACATTGCTCCCACCCGTTTCATCGACGAGGCTACCGTTCGGCAGCTTGGTCTCTGGCATGACTTGAGGGACATGATCAGTCAGCTTGGGTTGGGCACCATGGCTACACGCCCCTACGACCTCTACCCGTCTCTGGTCCGACAGTTCTTCGCCATAGCCGACCTCACCTACACCACCACAACTAGCCGCGTCGCGAGCGACGGCGTTCTCTCGTTCTTTGCCAGAGGTGTCAGATACCGGATCACAGTTGCTGAGATCTGTGAGATGTACGGGTTCAATTCTTCGAACGCCGCTATGAGCGTCCCTGAGTTTCCGATGATCGGTGACTTCTGGAGGATCATTGGCACACGCCACTGGAGCACGGCTGTCACTCAGACCGACATCCGTCATCCCACCTTGCGTTACTTCATCAGGGCCCTTGCCAGCACTCTGCTGTGCAAGATGGAGCCCAACAAGGTGAGGATTGACGAGCTCACACTGCTGTTCACTGCGATTGACGGAGTTGTCGACCTGCAGGACCTGGACCCGGACCGCGACATGCCCATACCCAACCTGGGATCCCTCTTCGCTCAGCACCTGGTGTCGCTGAAGATGAAGCCCTTCAAGGGCACTGGCAGGAAGAAGGAGACGATCGGGAGCCTGCTTACACCGATCTTCCAGCACCTCGGCATCCGCTTGACTGGAGAGCCATCCCGCACCCCCCGCGCCTACCTGGACTTGGAGCATCTGTCATCAGCCCAGTGGCTGAAGGACGGCCTGCTCTGGAGTTTCAGGAGAGGAGACCGCCTCCGTCTTCTGCAGCTGCCCTCCCGCCACATCACGGACTTCGACGGGAACATTGACAGGCTCCGGTTCCAGCCAGATGAGGCATTCCTCCGCAACCTCCAGGACGTGCCACGGAGAGTTCCAGGAGAGCTCAGAGCACCAGCTACGCAGGGCCCGCCAGAGGCATCAGTGCACGACTTGCCCATCATGCCCGACATTCCGATGCGCGACCACGGGGATTTTCAGAGGTTCGTCGCAGACGCTCTACAGGCCATCTGGTCCAGAGTGTCTCGCTGTAGGTGCATGAGCAGGAGGAGTGTGAGAGCCCATGATCCAGAAGCCCCAGGTCCATCACACCAGTACCGCCGTGACTCGTCATCAGACGACGAGGATGCAGCAGAGGACTCCGACTAGTCCTCATATTTCTATCCTTTATTCTCAGACACTTTTATTTTTATTTCTATTTCGGGTTTTTAGGATTTATTACTCTAGACTATATATTTTTATGACTTATTATCTATTTGCTTGTGTTTGGATTGTCTAACAGAACTAACAAATAACAGATCAGACGGGTTAGATACCAACAGACGAATTGATGACCTTTTGTCTAACAGCTATCGATTGATAGGCTAGACATGGTATCGATCGATACAAGTAATAATAGGTATGGTTACTTAGTCATTAACTATCTAATTTTCTTTTTCTTTTTCTTTTTCTTTCTCACAACACTTAGACTAAATAAACACTGGGGACAGTGTTGTTTAAGTCTGGGGGGTTGTTACTAACATTTTTAAGTCTCTATTTCTTAAAATCATTTTTCATTTTCTTTTCAAATCTCTTTTAAAGCTTTCTTTATTTATCATGTACCAAATGGAGACAATGATTTCTACTTATTTTCTAACCACTCTCTAGCACCATTCTTAGATTTGTTAGCTGCATAATGTACTATAGATGCTAAAGTGGATCACCGGTCGCTATGACAATACTTTTCATGATTGTCTGAAAGAACCAAAGCTGATTTCCAACCTAACCTGACTTTCTCTGCTTGTCTTTGGGCTTGGTATGCATGGGATCGGATGCTTCGAACAAGTCCGGATGGTAAAGCCTTGTGTAGATAGTTTTATCACCCTCTCTCTCTCATTTTCGAAATTAGATTTAATTTTAAAACCAAAAAAAAAAAAAAATCGGAAATTATCTTAAATTTATGTTCTAGGATTAGTTAGTTATTAACTAGGAAGGAATTCGAACATGGCTTGGCGGTTACCCCCCTCAAGACTTGATTCATAAGAATTCTATAGGTAAAGGATTCGAACAGGACTTGGTGGTTACCCCCTTCAAGACTTGCTTCGCAATGAATCCTAGAATATAGGTCAAAAAGAAGTGAACAGGACTTGGTGGCTGCAACCATTAAGGCTTGATTCATGGAAGCCTGTCCAATCTTTGTCAGTGTCTTGAAAATGAAGCAGACCTGACTAGGAGAGAATAGTAGAGAGAGAGGATAGGAACTAACTTTTACCTGCATATCCGGATACTTGCCTAAGAAACCTTGAATCCTGTGATCGATACTCCCAAGGTAAAGCCCGCACTTTTATCTTTATGCACAGAAATGAAATCAGTAGAGGGGTTAGTCAGGCAGGATTGCTAAGTTGTTGGATAGATGAACTTGGTTGCTAAGCTAGGATATGGTATAATGTGCTTCTGAAGTTGATAGATTTTGATGTGGCTTGCAACAAAGTTGAGGTGATGATTTTGAGTTAGAGGTTGTTTAAGTCTCACTATTTGGAATCCTCTTCTAGACCTATGTCCTTAAATTTGCTTGAGGACAAGTAAAAGGATAAGTCTTGGGGAGTTGATAAGTCATGGATTTTACCCACTTTCAACCATGATTTTTATATGTTTTTGGAAACAAAAGGACACTTTTGGTGTCTTTTATGAGCTTTTACAGGTTCAGGTACTCTTTGGTGAAATATGACCATTTTGGAGCAAAAATGGATACTTTGAGGAGAGTTGTATTAGAGCTAAATCGACCGATGCTCACCATGATGCATCGACCGACGAGACACTATACTAATCGATCGACAGAAGATTGTGAAATCGATCGACATGAAAGGCCTCCAAGAATTAATGACGAGTTTAATGAGTTAGACATCTCATTAGGGTTTCACTTCTACCAAATGAGTCACTGGCCGCCTGTTAGGCTATATTAATAGGGTTTTGTATTATTTTAGAGGCAAGACTTGCCTAGAGAACATTTAGACCTAATTTTGAGAGAAGCTTCTTGCTACCTTGGAGAGAGAGCTTAGGAGTGGAGAGATAGATCCAAACTGCATACAGAGAAGATCTTGAACTCCCTTATTTTTCTCTACTCTTTTACTATTTTTCTTATTATTCTATTTAAAAGTATTATTCAAACCATCATGATTTTGTCTTCCATGAATATGTTTGAGTAGTTTCTCTTGTTCGATTTAGGCTTCTCATTAAGGCTAAACATGCATTGCAATTGATTTAATGCTAGGGTGTTTAAAATATAGTTCTTCATTCTAGTTGTTCTAATGCTAAGTATAGGATTGATCACCCTTATCTTAGATCTTAGGATTAATTTGAATAAGTGAAAACTTAGCAAATCCCTGAAACCTAAAGCTGGTATGTTCCAACTTACTTTGAGTACACGAGACTAGTCTCTTTGTAAGATTTGAGAACCAATTCAAACCCGATCTTAAAGCTCACTAGAAACGATATCAATCGATAGAGAAATCCGCCTATCGAGCGATACCGCGAAAGGTGTATCGATCGATATTCAAATAGAATAATCGATCGACACTTTCTTATACTCATCGAACGATAGTTGGTGACTTAAGATCTAGTTGAAGATAATCAATCATTGATTTAATCTTAAGGTTTGAGTTTAGAACTATGAATACTAAAAACCCTAGATACCCTGCATGCTAGTTACACCTGAGAAATAGCCTAAATCTTGTTTTCTTTCCTCTTGCTTAAAACCTAATCCATTCAATCAAGCAATTACTTGCTTACCCCTTTATTTACTGCTTTAAACTTGTTTGTCTAGCTTAATTTCAAAGACTAAACAATCTATTGTGTAATCCTAGAGTCTCTGTGGATTCGATCCCTAATTACTACAACTGAACCTCTTATTTGAGAGAGTAAAGTCACTCCTTAGGGTAATTTGAGTGATATCACCAGTTCCAACTGGCTTCCGGATAGCGATATTCCCAACCACGCGATCGTTTTCGAGGAACAAGAAATTGTCGGAATCGACAAACCTCATTACGATCCTCTAGTTATCGACCTGGTGATCCAGGATCTCGAAGTCGGCCGCATCCTTGTCGATACAGGAAGTACGGTCAACATCATCTTCCGCGACACCCTCTATAGGATGAACATCCCACTTGGGGAAGTCATCCCAGAGCCAAAACCTTTGACTGGGTTTTCGAGCGTCACCTCCATGACCCTCGGAAGCATCAAGCTCCCGTTCATGGCTAAGGAAGTTACAAAGATCGTCGAGTTCACAGTAGTCGATAACCCGGCCATCTACAATGCAATCATGGGAACCCCTTGGATCAACTCCATGAAGGCAGTACCATCCACATATCACCTCGACATCAAATTTCCGACTCCTACCGTAACCGCAGTAATCTGGGGGAGTCAGAAACAGTCGAGACTCTGCTACCTAGCCAAGTTCAAACTGCGAAAAGATCGGAACGCCCCTGCGGCTAACCCGAAAAGAGCAAAGGAATCACATAACATTCCTGAAAACTCGAAAAAGATGATCCAGAATCATCCAAACAGGTAACGATTCAAGAAAGCGACAAAGTCTCTGAGTCCATCGCCGTAAAGTCAGACAACTCAACCCCCGCACAGACCACCGATCCGGCTAGTACGATCGGAATGGCAACACCCAGGGAGTAAAAACGTCCGCAGCAACAATCAGAACTACGAGATGGCTTGATCCTCGAAAGAGGTACGTAGGCAGCTCGCCGAAACCCGGCGAGTTCAGTTATCCCCCTCACCAAAAGGGGGGGGAGTGGGTACGTATACTCCTATATTCCCACAAAGACGCGAAATTCCCGCACATGTATTCGAAATTTTCAAAACTTTTCCAATAAAATTCTTTCTATCAATCTTTCAATGCGTACTTAATACAGTAACACATAAAAACTTCGGAAAAACGAAAATCATATCTTCGGGGAAACGCGAGACATCGCAATTTCCCAAAGCTATCAAAATCGCATCATCCATCAAAACAGCCCACCTGCGACTTAGAAAAAAAAACAACAAACGCCCGTCGATTGGCCCCGACGGACGAACACATAAACGTTTCACTAATACAAATCCGTAGTCAGACCTTTTCGCAAGAATAAGGTCCTCTTACATCCGACAAGGATATCATAGCGCGCTATACAAGAAAACCCGAAATTTTGGTTCAGCACTCCGGATATTCTCTGGAGATAGCTCGATTCTTGCTACACAAGTCGCATAAGCCGGCGCCAAGTCGCGGACTTTAATCAGGAAGAATCAGGAAAAAATCACTAACAGGCAAAACGAAAGCCGATCAGTCATCGCATAGCCTTAAAGCTGAGAGGAAGCCTAGGTCTTGCCCTAAACCCAGCCTTGCTGGATCTTAACATCTCACAGACATAGTATCAACACCAGATACTAGATCCAAAAACATGTCTCTCATCGCTAACACCTAAAACACTCGCTACAAAGTAGTACACGGACCTAGCGATAAAATAAGAGTTAGAATACGAAGTGACTACTCGAATTCTACCCTTTACACTTGACGAAAGTATAAATCAAATCACAAGGCAAATTTCTGCAAAATCTACACATAATATATATTTAAGCCGCGGAAATGGCAGGGATTCAAAGCCACCAACGGCCAGTCCCGAAATATACAAAGTTACGCAACCTCCTACGGTCGCGGAATATACAAATAAACGGCCACACCCGGCCAAGCATACAACCATCAAGATAAAGGGATACAATCCCAACGATCCTCAGTAATCAAAGTCGATGAGTCCGGACATGGAGATCCCGAACGAATTCACGGGCTGGTCAACTTCTTCATCTATGCCTTCTGCGTTTCCACCTGCTCCGGTCTCCACCGTGTCCTCCGAAACCTCGATGGGGTCCCAAAGCTTCCGGAACCTTCCCTCGATCGGAGGAACCAAGGATTCAACGTGAGCACTTTCGCTCATGAGACCGTTCATCTCAGCGATCTCGGAGGAGAAGGAGAAGCCCGGGTTCTGCGACTTGTAAAGGTTAGCGACCGATCCCCGACACTCGCGGTAATCACCCACAAACTCTTGAGCTTCCTTCAAGCTCTCGAACTCGGTGGCAAATGATTCAGCCCTCCGCACCATCTCGGCAACGATTGCTCTCCTTCCTCTCCTTTCCGCACGCATGAGGGCTCGAGAATGAAGTTCGGCCTGCTTCCGACTTTGTTCCTCGACCTCTTTCCGGAAATGGAAGAGTTCACGTTCGGCTTCCGCGGCTTTGAAGCGAGAGATCCTCGATCCTCGATAGCTTCCATCAAGCGCCGCTCCGAACACCCTCATTCCCTGTATGAACTTAGGATCAGGAAAATATATATGCAGCAATAGTAATAGATACGATCAAAGTTCAAAGGATAAACCTCTTTGATTAGACGAGAACCCTCGGTAAACACTTTCTTCTTCGCTTCATCCTCGAACGACTCATCGGTAGTAAACGCTGGAGGGAGACCATCGAAAAAGTTGCTAGGCAGGAGAAACTCGCTAGATCCACCCCCTTCCCCCGGAACAAAGGTGGGGTCTCCTCCTAACGGCGAAGGATCTCCCGAGACGGTCTCGCATTTGACCTCTTTGCCTTTCCGAGACCTATGTCTCCGCCTCCGAACAGGCAAGACAGCCATCGGCTCGACATCACACGGAACATCGGAAGGCTGAAGAATAACTCGGGATCGATGGAGCTCCACCGCATTTCGAATCCGCTCAACGGAAAAGGTACTCCAGAAGAACGACCTTTCCCGAAGAAGATCTCGCTTGACGAAAAGATCAGCATGAGTGTCACAACAACCTTGTTCACTGCACGATAAACAAAAGTTTTATCTTCATGCGCGTTCAAAGTACGAAAACGAAAAACAGAGTTAGGTGTATTACAGCGATTGAAGTTCCACTCCTGAGGGAATTGGTGAAGGCAGCTTTCCTCAACGGACTCCTCGTCTATTCAGACAAAGAAGAAGCGCTCGAACCACGATTTGGGGTTCGAAGTAGTCCCCTGAATTATGGCCATATTCTTCCTTGAGATCATGGAATACGAACCTTCGATCGAGGTTGGCTTAGAATACCAAAGTCCCTCAAAATTGCTAGGGCTAAGGTCCATTCCTAGCTCGTAACTCGAGACTAGCACCCCAAGCCAACTCTCCAAGGATGGGACGGTGAGCTGGCTGATCGAAAGCCCGAAACAACGAAGCGAACGGACAATGGCACCAGGGATCGGGAACCACATGCGGCAGTACACAAAAAAGGCTTCATAACAAGTAAAGAATCCCTGCGGAGGATTCCTTGCACTCTCGCCATCGGTCGGAATGCGGAACGTAACCCCACTCGGAACTTGGTAAAAGTTTCGAAGAATCGTGAGGTACTCGGGAGAGACCATGCTTGGTGAGAAGGACGCGCCCGGAGCCCTCGGAGGTCTCCTGGGGATTGGGATGTCCCGCGGGGGCGAACACGAGCCACATAAATCTTTGTAGTATGCCTCCCTCGCATCTTCCTCGACTCCTTCCTCGTGCTTTGGCGCAACCACTTCGTCGACGGGAGAATCACCCGAAGATGAATGAGAAGAAGCATCCTTCTTAGAGGATCTTTATCTTGAGACATCTTTTCTTGAGAGAGAGACTTTAGAAGGTGAAATTCTTGTGATGAAGTAAGAATGACTAAAAAATTCTTACTCCATCTTTATAAAGAAGGAAAAGTTACTATTTACTCCGACTTTCGGCAGACGATTGCGTCTCCACACCTTCCTATCTAGCTATACCGCAAGCAAGGACCTGTTACCAAAAAACAACGGTCCTAGCTAGCTGGGGGGCTAACTGTTGGGGTCAAAATCGGTCAAAGACACAATCAACGCCCGAAAGTCCTTGGAAGGAATCAAGTGACGAATAAAACCAAGAAAAACTAGTTACTCGACGAAACGTCGGAAGGGATGATCGCATCGTAGTCCCGGACACCAGCAAGAGCGGCCACGGCCTAGCCCCGGGCGCCGGCGCCGGCTCGCCCGCGCTGGCCCCGGGCGCCGGCGCCGGCTTGCCCGTGCTGGCCCCAGGCGCCGGCTCACCAGCACTGGTCCCGATCGCCTGCGCCGGCTCGCCCGTGCTGGCCCCGTGCGCCAGCACGCCCGTGCTAGCCCCGGGCGCCAGCGCCGGCGCCCGGGGTGGCTCACCCGTGCTGGCCATGGCGCCGGCTCACCCGTGCTGGCCCCGGGCGCCCGCACCGGCTCGCCCGTGCTGGCCCCGGGCGCCGGCGCCGGCTCGCCCGTGCCAGTCCCGGGCGCCGGCGCCAGCTCTCCCGCGCTGGTCCCGGGCACCGGCGCCGGCTCGCCCGTGCCAGTCCCGGGCGCCGGCGCCAGCCCTCCCGTGCTGGTCCCGGGCGCCGGCGCCGGCTCGCCCGTGCTGGTCCCGGGCGCCGGCGCCAGCTCGCCCGTACTGGTCCCGGGCGCTGGCGCCAGCATCCATGTCCAAGTCCCGGGCGCCGGCGCCAGCATCCATGTTGTTGGTGTCAAAATCAGTCGCGACGGAATCAATGACTGAAAGTCTCTAGAAAGTATTTCTTGAAACAAAAAAGTCTCGGATAATTTCTAAAAGGAGTTATACGAGATTTTCTCAAATTAGAATATCCACTCTCTGTGAGATTGGAAGACTACGGGCGTGCGCGGACGAGAGTCCCCGGAAAGATCGGTCCGCTCGCCCAAGGACATCAAGATTCGATCACCACAAAAACCCTAAACATAAAAGAATCTGCCTCGAAACTTCGAAGAGGTCGTTCTCTCAAACCGTGAGGAACCAGAAAACGATCAAGATATCAAATCGAAGCCCTCGCCGAGATCTACAGCCTGGCGCCGGCGGCACCCCGGCCTGGCGCCGGCGGCACGCGCTACGCAGGCCGGACTGGCGCCGGCGGCACCCGACACGCGGGCTGGCCTGGCGCCGGCGGCACCCGTGACGCGGGCCGGCCTGGCGCCGGCGGCACCCAGCCTGGCGCCGGCGGCACCCGTCGCACGGGCTGGCCTGGCGCCGGCGGCACCCGGCACCCGGGCTGGCCTGGCGCCGGCGGCACCCGTGACGCGGGCCGGCCTGGCGCCGGCGGCACCCGGCCTGGCGCCGGCGGCACCCGTCGCACGGGCTGGCCTGGCACCGGCGGCACCCCGGCCTGGCGCCGGCGGCGCCCGTCACGCGGGCCGGCCTGGCGCCGGTGGCACTCCGGCCTGGCGCCGGTCGACGGCCCTCGTCCTGGTCTCGGTCCCATTGTGTTCGGTCTGATCCCATCTTGGCTTGTTTGGATCAATCATCGTGAGCTTGGGACAATCACGGCTACGAAATAAACATCCTTCGACTCGATTGGAATCATCCTCGATGTTTTACTACAAAAACTAGAAAGATTGGATTTCTCGCAGAAGATATCGTATAAAACAAGGTCGATTAACTTGAACATCGATCCTTTAGGCTATACGGTTTATTTTACGAGAAAAATAGTCTTTCCGAGAAATCCTATAAAACGTTCAACGACTTAAGACAAGTCCACGGACTTACTTACGATTTCAAGAATTCAGGCCCAATCAGGCTATGACGGTTTATCCGATTTCCCGAACATCAGATAAACATCAAGTCACCGAAAACTCGAGGATAATCACGAAGATCGACGAAAATGGAATACTTCCTGAAGAGATAAGCTTGGGCCCAAAGGCGAGGTCCATCATCTTAAGGCAAACCGACCTAGGAGTGAGTATATAAGGAGAGCAAGAGCAGAGGAGAGGAGGATCCGAAAATCCTAGATTGGAGACTTAGAGCATCCTGCTAGCTTAGAGAACTTAGAACTTAGGCGGTTAGGCCAGCGAGGCAGGACTCAGAACGTCTGGCCGCCTCTTGTTCTAGTTTTATCTTCTCCGCAGACCCACGTTCCTCTCGGAAGGATCTAACTATACTTTTACTCAGAGCTCCGCACATAGAAACCCTAGGCATTATCTTCGACATGCCCGCTTCTATGACCAACGCTCATATTAGACGAACCAGGCCCTAGAACGTCTGGCCGCCTCCTGCTCGCAAATCTCCGCTCCTCTCGGAAGGATCGGACAATTCTTTTACTTAAAGAGCTCCGCACATAGAAACCCTAGGCGTTATCTTCGACATGCCTGTTTCTATGACAAACGCTCATACTAGACGAACCCGCCCAGACGGTTCGATCTCTTGTTCAATTCTTTCTAACTGAACTACGTCCGACTTGATCCTCGAAAGGGGTACGTAGGCAGCCTTTCTTAAGGTCCAGTCTCAAATCTTAACAAATCTTTTTCCGCATTTATTCGGTCACTTGTCGTTGGCTGTCGCAGAGAATCCGGACCTTCAAGGAAAGTCGGGTTAACTTGGCTTTCCTCCGCAATCTTATTCATTAAAATTGACGGTGTGAATTTCGGTTCCCACAGTTTGGCGCTAGAAGGAGGGGGGGACGGATTACTCTTACTCATACGGCCGCAAAGCGCTTGATCGAACCGATGTCCGGAAATATGAAAGAAAAAGTTGCAGTTTGCGTCAACGATGGTAAAACAACTCCAGCAGCGACTGTTCCTACGGCCAACGCTTACGCAAACGCCACGGTGCTCAAGCAAATCAAAAACCTAGCCGCGGCTTTCCGCCACAGGAAGAGCACGAAAACGAGCTCGCAATTTCTCTATCTAAACAGAAAGGGCAACGATAAAATCTATCAAACCCCAAAAATTCGTCTTGTTACCAAGTTAGAGAAATCGCAACGAGCAAGGTTTCTACGAAAAACGTTTCTTTCGAGAACCTCTCGGAAAAATAAAACTTATTCTCCTCGAAACCTTGGGGAAACCCTATATTACTCGCAGAACAGAAGCACGGCAAATCGGTTCACCGATTCCCACTGCCATACTTCTTACAAACAACTCTCGAGGAATAAACGGGAAAACGAAAGGAGGTCGGAGCTTAATCTTACTAGGACGACTTGCCATAGGGTAAGATCAATCTTCCCAGTCCGCCTTAGTAGGAGCCCACTTTGTTCCCCTTTGTGTCTAGGTCAAAATGGCTTTCATTTCATCTCAATCGGAGTTTCCGTTGAGATTTTACGAAGAGAACAAAGTCACTGTCCCGGCCACCTCGCCGTGGGCAAGGACAAACATTACCGAGGTCACCTCAACCTCCGACATGGCTACCTCGCCACAGGGCGAACTCACCTTCGTTATCCTTTGAGTCTAGATTAAAGTGGCTTTCGTTTCGTCTCAATCGGAGTTTCCGTTGAGATTTTACGAAGGAAACAAAATCACTCTCCCGGCCACCTCGCCCGTGGACGAGAACAACCATCACCAAGGTTACCTCGCCCATGGCCACCTCGCCTGTGGAAACCTCACTTTACTCTCCTTTGAGTCTAGGTCAAGATGGTTTTCGTTTCGTCTCAATCGGAGCTTCCATTGAGATTTTACGAAGAAAACAATATCGCTGTCTCGACCACCTCGCCCATGAGAAGGATCTCTCTGTCCCGTCATAGGACGAGACCGATCCTGTCTCAGTACCATGCATCTTTGCCTGAGTTTTCGTAACTCGATCTTTGAGTCCGTGGAGCCCCGGGGATCGACAAAGGCGAGCAGCAGCAGCATCGGCTGACGCGGGACACGGCACGGGCGGCAAGCCGGCCTGGCGCCGGCGGCACGCGTCACGCGAGCCGGCCTGGCGCCGGCGGCACCCCGGCCTGGCGCCGGCGGCACGCGACACGCGGGCCGTCCTGGCGCCGGCGGCACCCCGGCCTGGCGCCGGCGGCACGCGACACACGGGCCGGCCTGGCGCCGGCGGCACCCCGGCCTGGCGCCGGCGGCACGCGGGACGCGGGTCGGCCTGGCGTCGGTCACGGTCCACGTCCTGGTCTCGGTCCCATCGTGCTCGGTCCGATCCCCTCTTGGCTTGTTCGGATCATTCTTCGTGAGTTTGGTACGATCACGGTTATTCTAAACACCAATCGTCTCGACTATACGAGGAAATGGGATTCCTTCGGAAATGCCGAAACCTTCAAAAGACTATTTTCTCGAAAATTTTTGTAAAGGTTTTAATTTTTTGTAGGACAGGAACAAAAACGTCTTGAAAAACTGTCGTAGAATTTAGGGAACTTAGGACCTAGGTGGATAGTCTAGCAAGCTAAGTCTTAGGCAAAATTTCCAGTCTTGTTCCATCGTTCCTTGATTGTCCAGGCAGAACATGCAAACCGATCTAGTCTCTCGAAGAACCGAGAAACGATCGCCACGCGTTCTAAAAGCATACTCATCCCGCTTCCTAAAAGAAAGAAAAAACGTACACAAGCCTTCGGAAGAACGGCTAACCCGTTTTCTTTCGTAAAAAGAAAAGGGAAGTAGGTACGTATACTATATCCGTATAATCCCATCTTCGAAAACTTTTTGCTTCAGCATCAAGACAACGCTTTTGACATAGCAAAACTCTCGCAGCAATAAGATTCGTCTAAAAAACGCTAACGGCATAGTCCAACCGTTACAAACATAGTCTTGACAACTCTACGTCGTCTCTCGTCGCAAACTCGCGACTAGAAACGTGTACCAACGTCGGACTAATAGCACGACGGTGAACTACGAAAATAACGAAATAACCTTCGGTAAAACTCCATAAGTAGTTCGAAGCAGCTTTCGTCCAAAGGTCGAAATCATAGCGGAAACATCTCCCGTGTAATCCGCGGAAACATCGCTACTTTAAAAATCTGCGATTTTCTATCTCCATGAAACCGGTCATCCATTACTTTCGTATAACAAAAAAAAATTTTATACGAACCATTCATCGTGTAACTGAAACCTAAAGTGGAAGATCGTTTCTAAAAGCCATCAGCCGTAACTCAGAAAACTCCGCTATGCTTGGCATGTCTATCTCGGCAAACGCTATTTGGCCCTCGGCCAACTACGCCCTTCCGTAAAGCCCGGACCTGAATTTGGCATCCCCATTAAGGACAATCGTAAACTAACATGACCTTAATAAGGGTCATGGGCTGATCGTTTACCAACAACTTCCTTGGCGATACGGCTGAATCTAGCCTCCATGCCAATCCAAAGCTACTGAGCGAGCACCGCTCCAATCACTTAACGGCTAAAAACAACAATCCACGATTTGTTCATAGAACACCAAGTGACTATTACGCAAGCAATTTGTCGCATAACCCAGAATTGGAAATCATACGATAAACTCTCCATACCAAAACTCAGTCCTAACAACCATATGGTTAACGGAAGATTTAAACTTATCGTCAATCGATTAAGTTCTATACGCCACGTAAACACGGCATGAAAAGAAACGCTCGTGACAAGGCTCCAAGAGTTATACGAGTCATCCTTAATATATACAATCAAATCCCGGAAGGCCAACACTTCACGAAGCACTGTGAATGTAGACGCTTCTCCCTGGGTCAAACTTACGCGACCCCTTGGTCCTGCGTCCAAACCGAAACAACAGTTTCTGTCTGCGAACATTCGCAAAACATCTCCAAGCCCGATAACATTTCAACCACGAAATGCAGCACAAGAAAAACTCGACCTTCAGCACTGCGAGACGTCGCTAACGCTCGAAGGACATTCTTTTCCTCAAAACGTTCCAGATGAAATCTTCGTCTCTAGAACTCAAAACATACAAACACACCTCTAAACGGTAACATGCCTCTAAACTGGCATCATTTCGTTGTTGCTGATCACAACAAACGAACTCTAACGTCCTAAACAGACAAATAGCCACCTTTAAAAGGGTAGGCTCTCTTGCATCCGACAAGGATAAACATAGCGCGCTATACAAGAAATCCAAAATTTTGGTCTAGCTCTTCGTAAAGGAAGTAGCTCGACTCACGCCCAGACAAATCATATAAGCCGACAACAATTCGCGGATTTTAAACGGTACGAGTCAGGTTAAAATCGCAAACAGGCAAAACGAAAGCCGATTTGTCATCGCAAAGCCTCAGTCCGAGAGTAAACCTAGGTCTTGCCCTAAACCCAGCCACGCTGGATCTTGACATCTCACAGACATAGTATGGTATACGAGATCCAAAAATTTGTCTCTTCACTTAAGCCTATTCGTTTCACGAACTTTCCGCGTAAATCGGTAAACCGCGGAAAATCTCGCTTTATGCAAACAATAGGTACGGTGATCATCAGGGAACTAGGAATGAGACGACAACTCACACCCTCTTTCTCATACTTCGAAAAAACTGAAGTTCATAAATAATCAAAAAACAAATACATCAACAGCATCATGCTCGAAAGTCTCTCATGAAACATAACCAGACCATATAAGTCTCGCCGGAAAACAGATCACAAGGGTCTTAAACTCCAAAACGAACTACGGAAGGCTTGATCCCTACACCAAGGGTACGTAGGCAGCCTTCGAAAGGCGCAGCCCCAATCTTACCACTTTCAACGGAGCCTTTCAACCATTGATTCCGCCTATCTTACCTGACATGTCTTATCGCTCGCAAGAACATCACGAAGGTTCTAACGAGCTGGGGGGCTAACTGTTGGTGTCAAAATCGGTCGCGACGGAATCAATGACTGAAAGTCTCTAGAAAGTATTTCTTGAAACAAAAAAGTCTCGGATAATTTCTAAAAGGAGTTATACGAGATTTTCTCAAATTAGAATATCCACTCTCTGTGAGATTGGAAGACTACGGGCGTGCGCGGACGAGAGTCCCCGGAAAGATTGGTCCGCTCGCCCAAGGACATCAAGATTCGATCACCACAAAAACCCTAAACATAAAAGAATCTGCCTCGAAACTTCGAAGAGGTCGTTCTCTCAAACCGTGAGGAACCAGAAAACGATCAAGATATCAAATCGAAGCCCTCGCCGAGATCTACAGCCTGGCGCCGGCGGCACCCCGGCCTGGCGCCGGCGGCACGCGCTACGCAGGCCGGACTGGCGCCGGCGGCACCCGACACGCGGGCTGGCCTGGCGCCGGCGGCACCCGTGACGCGGGCCGGCCTGGCGCCGGCGGCACCCGGCCTGGCGCCGGCCGGCACCCGTCGCACGGGCTGGCCTGGCGCCGGCGGCACCCGGCCTGGCGCCGGCGGCACCCGTCGCACGGGCTGGCCTGGCGCCGGCGGCACCCGGCCTGGCGCCGGCGGCACCCATCACCCGGGCTGGCCTGGCGCCGGCGGCACCCGTCGCACGGGCTGGCCTGGCGCCGGCGGCACCCGGCCTGGCGCCGGCGGCATCCGTCGCACGGGCTGGCCTGGCGCCGGCGGCACCAGGCCGGCGCCGGCGGCACCCGTCACCCTGGCTGGCCTGGCGCGGCCAGCACCGTGACGCGGGCCGGCCTGGCGCGGCGGCCCGGCCTGGAGCCGGCGGCACCCGGCCTGGCGCCGGCGGCACCCGGCCTGGCGCCGGCGGCAACCCGTCGCAACAGGATGGCCTGGCGCCGGCGGCACCCGTCGCACGGGCTGGCCTGGCGCCGGCGGCACCCGGCCTGGCGCCGGCGGCACCCGTCACCGGGCTGGCCTGGCGCGGCGGGCACCCGTGAGCCGTGCCGGACTGGCGCCGGCGGCACCCGGCCTGGCGCCGGCGGCACACCCGTCGCACGGGCTGGCCTGGCGCGGCGGCACCCCGGCTGGCGCCGGCGGCGCCCGTCACCGCGGGACGGCCTGGCGGCCGGTTTGGCACTCCGGGCCTGGCGCCGGTCGACGGCCCTCGTCCTGGTCTCGGTCCCATTGTGTTCGGTCTGATCCCATCTTGGCTTGTTTGGATCAATCATCGTGAGCTTGGGACAATCACGGCTACGAAATAAACATCCTTCGACTCGATTGGAATCGCCCTCGATGTTTTACTACAAAAACTGGAAAGATTGGATTTCTCGCAGAAGATATCGTATAAAACAAGGTCGATTAACTTGAACATCGATCCTTTAGGCTATACGGTTTATTTTACGAGAAAAATAGTCTTTCCGAGAAATCCTATAAAACGTTCAACGACTTAAGACAAGTCCACGGACTTACTTACGATTTTAAGAATTCAGGCCCAATCAGGCTATGACGGTTTATCCGATTTCCCGAACATCAGATAAACATCAGTCACCGAAAACTCGAGGATAATCACGAAGATCGACGAAAATGGAATACTTCCTGAAGAGATAAGCTTGGGCCCAAAGGCGAGGTCCATCATCTTAAGGCAAACCGACCTAGGAGTGAGTATATAAGGAGAGCAAGAGCAGAGGAGAGGAGGATCCGAAAATCCTAGATTGGAGACTTAGAGCATCCTGCTAGCTTAGAGAACTTAGAACTTAGGCGGTTAGGCCAGCGAGGCAGGACTCAGAATGTCTGGCCGCCTCTTGTTCTAGTTTTATCTTCTCCGCAGACCCACGTTCCTCTCGGAAGGATCTAACTATACTTTTACTCATAGCTCCGCACATAGAAACCCTAGGCATTATCTTCGACATGCCCGCTTCTATGACCAACGCTCATATTAGACGAACCAGGCCCTAGAACGTCTGGCCGCCTCCTGCTCGCAAATCTCCGCTCCTCTCGGAAGGATCGGACAATTCTTTTACTTAAAGAGCTCCGCACATAGAAACCCTAGGCGTTATCTTCGACATGCCTGTTTCTATGACAAACGCTCATACTAGACGAACCCGCCCAGACGGTTCGATCTCTTGTTCAATTCTTTCTAACTGAACTACGTCCGACTTGATCCTCGAAAGGGGTACGTAGGCAGCCTTTCTTAAGGTCCAGTCTCAAATCTTAACAAATCTTTTTCCGCATTTATTCGGTCACTTGTCGTTGGCTGTCGCAGAGAATCCGGACCTTCAAGGAAAGTCGGGTTAACTTGGCTTTCCTCCGCAATCTTATTCATTAAAATTGACGGTGTGAATTTCGGTTCCCACACATGTCCAAGTCCCGGGCGCCTGCGTGCGGACTACTCGACAGGTGCGACCTTCTCCCCGCAAAACCGTCTCGACAACTAGTCCAATTCTGCATTTTGCATTTTTGCTCGAAGACTCACCGTTCAACTCCTTGAAGAGATGAAACATAAGAACCCCATTTCGTTTTGATCAAAATAAATCGGGAAGGCTTCGGAAGACCACCAAAAGTTCGGTTGACGAATGGATTTCAATTCATCGTATAAAAAGATCACAGTTATTCTAAAAACACCAGTCATCTCGACTATACGAGGAGTTGGGGTTTCTTCGGCAAAACAAGTACCATAACAGGATAGTTCTCGTGAAATCGTAAAACGTCCACGGTCAAGACAACGGCCCCTGAAGGCCCGAACGCGACCAAGCGGCCCACTCACGACTTTCCAGGGGATCAAGTCGAAATGGACATGACGGCCCATGTTTATCTTTACATAAAGATATAAATGTCAAGTTTCCTGAAGATAAATGTCAGGTTTCCCGATAAACATGAAGACCGACGAAAATGGAAGAAGCCCGATTCGCGATAGATTCGGCCCAAAGGAGGAATAGACCGTCTTAAGAGGAGTATATAAAGAGAGCTTGGGGCAAGGAGCAAGAAAAAGAGGAACTTTTGAGAGCAACATAGCACTTAGAGCAACTTAGGCATTTTTCCGTTTTTACTAGCGAGCTGCGACTCAACTAGGTTAGATTTAGGCGGCTGGACTAGCGAACTCATCGACAGCTCTTGTAGCCGATCTCTTTCCTGTTGTTCACGCTTAAACGCGAATTTGGAAATAAGATCTTTTGCTCTTTCCTTTGTTCTTACGATTTTTATATTCTCATTCATTATATATTGATTGTGTCGTGTGTGGCCCAACAGATAACCGGGACCTTCAGGGAAGGCTAGGTTTACTTGGCTTTCCTCCAAATCAACAAAACTTGACAGTGCGAATTTCGGTTCCCACATCTATATGAATTTATTATGTTTCTATATATAAATATCGTTGATTCCATGACTCATAAAAGTTTTCTAAACCCGGAAGGTGAAGCTTCGGAAAATAACTATATAAAGAGTAATGCGTGTTCCTTACCGTTGATAAGAACCCTTGTAATGTGTTCCAAATTTCTACACGACATTTTGTAAAAAAAAATCTTTATATATATAGTTTTAAATGATTAATAAAAGTGTTTAGAAGTTAAATGTGAGTTTATTTATCTTCCAATATTTTTAAATGAGTTAAAGTTCTTAAAATAAATATTCTCATTAACATTCTAATGTTTCCATATAAATATCTAAATATCTGCAAAGAATTGTCGAAATTTTGAAATTGATTGTATAATATTAATCTATATAATTCATTTCGGCTTAAGATAAGAATAAATAAAACTTAAGGATCAAATTGTAATTTAGAAAGTGCTGCTTCAAAAATTGAAGCAATGAACTTTGTTTTGAAGTAGGAAGCAGCATTGGAGATGGTCAATCAATATACGATCTGTCGGGTCCTGAGCATATACAAACCAAGTTCAATGTAAAATGTTTACAAGACTACATGGTGGTTTCAATTAGTCAATTGTTCAACTTCATAAAAATTAGTCAAACCTTTTTAATAGATCAAACTTCGTAATTGTCCAAATATTAGGATAAACTAATAAATAAACCAGAAAGTTTAAATATGCCATTAACTTTATGAATTACTTGAACATCCAAATTCCCAGAACTACACCGATAGTAAGAATAAAACAACCTCCTAATATCATTATTGTAGGCCTTATTTCGGGACCTTCAATACTTAGTGTTGGTTTGAGCATTTGAACTTCTTTTTGCTAGCATTCGAACTTGGCATTCCAATTGTTGTATATCTTCAGTGAAAGCTTCATCCACCCATTTGAAGACGTGATTGTCATTCTCGAGCTATAACATTTTTGTTCAGAAAATGTTAACATACAGCATAACAGGACTGAGATGACTAAAACTAAACGGATGTATTGACATGAAGACATGTATTGACATGGAGTCATGGAGATAGAAGAAAAAGAGATGCATCAGGCGTGTAAAAGAAGATGACTTGGTGTAGACTCCATTCCGTACAGCCTTGACACACAAGGAAGCCAATACAACCTAGCTTACCTTGGAAGGCAAGGCAGAGAGTTCAAACTCGTCCAGCTTGTGCTCAAGAGTCAATCAGACCGTTGGCAAAGATCAGAGGCATGTTGGAGTTTTAAATTAGCCAAAGTCACATGTTCCATTTAGAGGAGAGAGGAGGAAAGAACCGTTGAGGTGCTGTCACTTTCAGCCTAGTTTGCAACACATTTCTTTAGTATTATTCTCTTTGTTTGTATCCCATCTCTCTGCCTTTAAATATTGTAACATTGTGAACTGAATAATCTAAGGAAATCATATCCTTCTTTTCTTATTACTTTGCAAACTCTCTCCCTCTCTCTCTCACGAGCTCATCTCTCTCTCTCCTGTTCTTCATTGTTCTTCACTCTGTTCTTCATTTACTTTCATGGTATCAGAGCTTTAAGCTCTTGAGAACCTCAATCACTTCCGCAAACACTCTTTACTTACCTTTCTCTTCAGATTCATCTTGTTATTTTCTTAAAAATCTCTCCAAATTTCTTTTATCCAGTGGGTAATAAAACTCTGTTCTTGAGTGTTCTTGGCTGTGCTCACTCTGTTATGTCTCTATTTCATTTTCTTGAGAGTTTATCTTGATTCTAGACTTAAGTTCTCTCATTTCCAGAGCTTAATTCTCTCAAATCCAGCTTGAAAATTCAAAATTGTTCTTGGCGCCTGTTGTAAGAAATGGAGCACCACAGAGCTGTTCTTATCCCATGTACACTCAAGGGACCAGGAAACTACATCATCTGGTCCAGGATGACCAGAGCAGCCCTTGGAGGAAGAGGTCTTTGGGAGCATGTTATCTCAAGTTCAGCTCCAAAGCAGATCACCCAAGGAGAAGATGGCAAGGAGATTGTAGTGGTAGATGAAGGCAAATGGGGTCAGGAAGATCTCATGGTGCTGTCTATCTTGCATAGCTCTCTTGATGGTCCACTTATGGACACTTACTCACACTGTACAACTCCAAAACAGTTGTGGGATACTCTGCAAAGAGTGTATGGTAACACTTCAAACCTTACCAGGATCTATGAAGTGAAGAGAGCCATTAACACCTTGCAGCAAGAAGAAGGAGACTTCACCAAACACCTTGGGAAGTATAGCCAGCTTTGGTCTGAGCTGGAGATGCTAAGGCCAGGCTCCAATGACACTGAGACACTTGAAGCCAGTCGTGAGCAAGACAAGATCTTTGGACTGCTCTTCACACTCAGCCCAAACTTCAATGATGTGGTCAGACACATTTTAAGAGAAAAGGAGCTTCCAAGCTATGATGAGGTATGTGCTCAGCTACAAAAGGAGATAGGCTCAGATGGACTCTTTGGAGGTGGAAAGGGAGACTTATCCATGGCACATAAGGTGGAGAAGGTGGAGAGTGCTTCAGCTAACAAGGCTCATTTCAAGCCAAGAGGAGGAGGAGACAAATCAGTAACTTGTGAGCATTGCAAGTACAAAGGCCACTCCAAAACCAACTGCTGGATTCTTCATCCTCATCTCAGGCCAGCTTCAGCAAATAAATATAACCAGACCAGAGTCCATGAAGCAAGAGCTCAGGAGCATCCAGCACCCAGCTACATGCGCATGGGAAATGATGGAAGAGCCTTGACCTCTACAACCCACACTGGTGGATCCACCTCTCACGCCTTATCTCAACCATCTCCGGAGGAAACATTCATCAGGAAGTCAGACTTTGAGGCCTTGATCAAGGCTCTCAATGCAAACTCTGGTAACCAAAGTATTAATGCTTTAAATTCTATTCATAATGCATCTCACACTGCTAGGCCATTGATCATTGATTCAGGAGCTTCTCATCATATGATTAGGGATGCTAAACTGATTAGTGATATTAAACCTGCCCTAGGAAGTGTTGTAATTGCAAATGGTGATAGAATTCCAATAGAAGGAGTAGGAAATCTGAATCTGTTTGATAAAGAATCTCAAGCTTTTTACATGCCAGCCTTTGCTTCTAATCTTTTATCTGTGAAAAGAGCAACTAATGATTTAAATTGCAATGTTATTTTTAGTCCTAATGATGTGTGCTTTCAGGATATTAAGACCAGTAAGATGTTGGGCAAAGGTGTAAGCAAGGGAGAGCTGTATTTCCTTGAAGATACCAAGCTTAGATCAGATTCTACTTATGCTTTTAATTCTGCTTCTGTTTTAGCCAATGATGTGTTATGGCATGCTAGATTAGGCCACCCCAATTCTCATGCTTTAAAATTGATGTTCCCTGATCTATCTTTGCAAAATGAAACTTGTGAGGCTTGTATTCTTGGTAAACATCATAAATCAGTATTTCCTTCATCTATGACTATCTATGAGAATTGTTTTGATTTAGTTCATTCTGATGTTTGGACTTCACCTTGTGTTTCTAGAGAAAATCATAAATATTTTGTGACATTCATAGATGAGAAATCAAAATATACTTGGCTCACACTGATTAAAAGCAAAGATAGGGTCCTAGAAGCTTTTATAAACTTCCAAAACTATGTCACTAACCATTTCAACTCCAAGATAAAAATTTTTAGGTCTGATAATGGGGGAGAATACACTAGCCATGCCTTCACACAACACTTAGCAAAACATGGTATTATTCACCAGACCAGCTGCCCATATACACCACAAAAAAATGGAGGTTGCAAGGAGCATGATGTTTCACACCAATGTCCCAAAGAGATTTTGGGGAGATGCTGTGGTTTCTGCATGCTATCTTATCAACAGGATTCCTACCAAAGTCCTCAAAGATGTCTCTCCATTTCAAGTATTAAACAAGACTCAGCCTCCCATAGATCATTTGCGTGTGTTTGGGTGTGTGTGCTATGTATTGGTACCAGGTGAACAAAGGAACAAGCTTGATTCCAAGAGTATCAAAGCTATGTTCATAGGATACTCTCACACACAGAAAGGATACAAGTGTTATGTACCAGATTCAAGAAGAGTGATGGTCTCAAGGGATGTGAAGTTTGTAGAATCAAAGGGGTACTATAGTGAGAAGAGCTGGGAAAGTCTTAGAGATCTCTCACAGGAACCATCTGATAGGGCAAACAACCTGAGAACCATTCTGGAGAGTTTAGACATTACTCAACCTAGGGGCAGTGAGGCGCCTAGAACCACTCCATCACCACCAGTTGCTGTCAACAATGAAGAAGCAGCACCAAGTGTGGAACCAGTCCATCCTGATCCTGAGGGGGGCAATGAGCATGAACCAACACCAGAAGCACAAGAAGATGGTTCAGCTCCAGTTCATGATCAAGATGGAGCAGAATCTGATCAGTCTAGTGATGATCAGTGTGGTGGTGATCAAGGACAGGAAGAGGCAGTGATAGAGGAGCAGATTCAGCCATTTAGAAGAAGTACCAGAGTGAGAAAAGATCCATCAAATTGGATTAACACCAGAGTATATTTCAACAGCAATGCAGTAGCTCATCCTATCCAGGCAGCCTGCTCCTTTGCTAGTTACCCTCAAGAGCATGTAGCCTTCATCACCAATCTGGATCAAGATTATGTTCCAAAGACTTATGAAGAAGCTATGGAGCATGATGAGTGGAGAGGTTCTGTTGGAGATGAAGTTGGAGCCATGATCAAGAATGATACTTGGTATGAGACTGAGCTTCCTAAAGGAAAGAAAGCAGTCACTAGCCGCCTACTTTTCACCATCAAGTACAATGCAAATGGACAACCAGAGAGGAAGAAGACAAGACTAGTGGCAAGGGGAAACACTCAAGTCTATGGAGAAGAATACCTAGACACATTTGCACCAGTAGCTAAACTCCACACCATAAGGATCCTACTTTCAGTTGCTGTGAACTTGGAATGGGATTTATGGCAGATGGATGTCAAAAATGCCTTTCTTCAAGGTGAGCTAGAAGATGAGGTCTACATGAGACCACCACCTGGTATGGAGGACATGGTCAAGCCTGGAAATGTCCTAAGACTGAAGAAAGCTATCTATGGATTAAAGCAATCACCAAGAGCCTGGTATCACAAGTTGAGTACAACCCTTAATGGAAAAGGGTTTGTTAAATCAGAACCTGATAACACACTCTTCACCCTCACCAGCAAGCAAGGGATTGTGGCAGTTCTAATTTATGTAGATGATATCATCATCACAGGAAATGACAAGGAAGGTATCATCTCAACTAAAGCTTTTCTTAAATCTGCTTTTGATATTAAAGATTTGGGTGAGTTAAAGTACTTTCTAGGGATAGAAATATGCCGCTCTAAAGAGGGGCTCTTCCTATCTCAAAGAAAGTACACACTTGATATCTTAAGTGAGGCAGGAAAGCTTAAAGAAAGAACAGCCAAGACGCCACTAGAAGAAGGGTACAAGGTCTTGCGTGAGGGGGAGTTTGAAGATGAACCATTTGGAGACTTCAAACTCTATAGGAAAATTGTTGGGAAGCTGATCTATCTTACCATCACAAGACCAGATATTTGCTTTGCAGTGAACCAAGTCAGTCAGCATATGCAAGCCCCTAAAGTTCATCATTGGAATATGGTGGAAAGAATTCTAAGATATCTAAGGGAAGCTCCTGGTCAAGGTGTATGGATGGGTTGCAACAAGAGCACAGAGATTGTAGGATACTGTGATGCAGATTGGGCAGGTGATAGAGTAGACAGGAGGTCTACAACAGGCTATTGCACCTTCATAGGAGGCAATCTAGTTACTTGGAAGAGCAAGAAGCAGAAGGTGGTATCATGTTCAAGTGCTGAAGCAGAATATAGAGCCATGAGGAAGCTGACAAGTGAGCTCATTTTGATCAGAAACTTGCTAAGGGACTTGGGCATAGAGACAACATAACCAATCACAATGCACTGTGATAACCAGGCAGCCATTCATATAGCTTCAAACTCAGTGTTTCATGAGAGAACAAAGCATATTGAAGTGGATTGTCACAAGGTTAGACAGGCAGTAGAGCAGAAGATCATCCTACCTTGCTACACTAGAAGTGAAGACCAGCTAGCTGATATCTTCACCAAAGGAGCAAGCACCAAAGTCTGTGAGTCCATCCATCCAAGATTGGGGCTCATAGATTTGGCTAGATCATGATCTCCTTAAGCCATGAAGCATCTACTCTTTTTCCTCTTGTGTGTTTTTGTCCCATTGGGTTTTTCACACAAAAGGTTTTAATGAGGGATGTCTTCATGGGTTCCAAGCTTGACCAATATCTATGGTCAAGTTTGAGGGGGAGTATTGACATGAAGACATGTATTGACATGGAGTCATGGAGATAGAAGAAAAAGAGATGCATCAGGCGTGTAAAAGAAGATGACTTGGTGTAGACTCCATTCCGTACAGCCTTGACACACAAGGAAGCCAATACAACCTAGCTTACCTTGGAAGGCAAGGCAGAGAGTTCAAACTCGTCCAGCTTGTGCCCAAGAGTCAATCAGACCGTTGGCAAAGATCAGAGGCAAGTTGGAGTTTTAAATTAGCCAAAGTCACATGTTCCATTTAGAGGAGAGAGGAGGAAAGCACCGTTGAGGTGCTGTCACTTTCAGCCTAGTTTGCAACACATTTCTTTAGTATTATTCTCTTTGTTTGTATCCCATCTCTCTGCCTTTAAATATTGTAACATTGTGAACTGAATAATCTAAGGAAATCATATCCTTCTTTTCTTATTACTTTGCAAACTCTCTCTCTCTCTCTCTCTCTCACGAGCTCATCTCTCTCTCTCCTGTTCTTCATTGTTATTCACTCTGTTCTTCATTTACTTTCAGGATGTACCTTCTTCTTTGCCGCATAAAAACACCTATAATACCGGCGATATGGGTTTGGATTGGATCTGGAAATGAGCTCGGTGATGCTCTCGCCGCACCAACACTTATTTGGGATTTCCGAAGTTCTTGCTCGTCTCCGACCTCTGGTTGTGGTAGAGAAACCGGACATATTTCTCTTTCGGTGCTGAGAGTTGTTGGGGTCAAAATCGGTCAATGACGAAATCGTCACCCGAAAATCCTCGAAAGAAAAACCGAGCAACGATCAAATCCAAGAAACGGGTCGTCGCTCGATAAAACTCACGGAAGGCTCATCTGGCGCCAACGGCGAGGGTCCTGGCGCCCGTCCACGCGATCGTCTCATGATCTCGGGCAATGACAGCATCTTGGTCCCTTGAAACCCATGTCTGGATTGTCCGAGATCTACAATGAGTCTTCCGTAAAACCTTCCCGATTGTTTAAAAAGATTCATCTTTTAACATATCTAAAATTCGGAGCCACATTGCTCTCATCCTCGACGACGGACAATCTGCAGATCAAAGTCCATCTCAAAATCCCGATACTCGCGGAATCTCGTTGGAAACAATTATCTCGAGATCTACGACTAGAGACCCTCCCAAAACTCAAAATATTTCCCGCAAACAACTGACGAGGGAAAGATCGAACAAACCCACATACGGCAAGACGGCCTGGCACCGGCGGCACGCGGCACCCCGGCCTGGCGCCGGCGGCACCCCGGCCTGGCGCCGGCGGCACCCCGGCCTGGCGCCGGCGGCACCCCGGCCTGGCGCCGGCGGCACCCCGGCCTGGCGCCGGCGGCACGCGGGACGCGGGCTGGCCTGGCGCCGGCGGCACCCCAGCCAGGCGCCGGCGGCACGCGGGACGCGGGCTGGCCTGGCGCCGGCGGCACCCCGGCCTGGCGCCGGCGGCACGCGGGACGCGGGCTGGCCTGGCGCCGGCGACACCCGGCCTGGCGCCGGCGACACCCGGCCTGGCGCCGGCGGCACGCGGGACGCGGGCTGGCCTGGCGCCGGCGGCACCCGGCCTGGCGCCGGCGGCACGCGGGACGCGGGCTGGCCTGGCGCCGGCGGCACCCGGCCTGGCGCCGGCGGCACGCGGGACGCGGGCTGGCCTGGCGCCGGCGGCACCCGGCCTGGCGCCGGCGGCACCCGTCGCGCGGGTCGGCCTGGCGTCGGTCCACGGCCCTCGTCCCGGTCTTGGTCCTATCGTGCCCGGTTCGATCCCATCTTGACTGTTCGGATCAATCTACGCAAGTTTGGTATGGTCACGGTTACTCTAGAACGTCACTTCCTCGACTAAACAAGGAATTGAGGTTCCTTCGGAAACACCGAAACCTTCAAAGACTGTCCTTTCGAAAAACCGTAAAAACGCCTAAACGGCCCAACGTGGCCAAAACGGCCCACGTACGATTTTCCGAAAAGGAAGGATAACTATGACGGTTTATCTTTATCCTCACATAAGAGATAAATGTCAAGTTTCCAGAAGATAAATATCAAGTTTCCAGAAGATAAATGTCAAGATTTCCGAAGATAAATGTCAAGTTTCCCGATAAACACAAAGATGGACGAAAATAGAAAAAGCCCGACTCAGCCCGCGAGAAGATAGACCGTCATAGGAGGAGTATATAAGGAGAGCTTTGAGCAAGAAGCAAACCAGATCACAAATTTTCGAGCACTTAGCACTTAGAGCGATTTAGCATTCTTTTCTGTTTTTACTAGCGAGCTGCGACTCAACTAGGTTAGATCTAGGCGGCCGGACTAGCGGACCTTTCGACAGCTCTTGTAGCTTATTTCTTACCCGTTGTTCACGCTCAAAACGCGAATTCAGAAATAAGATCTTTTTCCGCTCTACTTTACAATTTTTACTTTTCGACTTTAATATCTATTTGATTGTTTCGTGTGCGGCCCAGCAGATATCCGGGACCTTCAAGGAAGATCGGGTTAACTCGGTTTTCCTCCACAAATCTTTATCAGAAATTAACGGTGCGAATTTCGGTTCCCACAGTTTGGCGCTAGAAGGAGGGTGGGTTACGGATCTATCTATCTCGCAACTGCACACGCTCGATCATGTCAGCCGACGCCACCAAGGATCAGCCAGCGCTAGACGGACACCCGTCGATGCCAAGGCTGAGAAGACTCCAGCTGGAGACGCGTCCACAGTCACTGCTGATGCAAACACTGAGGCGCTCAAGCAGATGAAGGAACTGTTTACTTCCGCCCAGGCGCGGGCGGAACAACAGGACAAGCTGATAACCTCGCTCGCAAAACAGGTCGATACCTTAACTGCGAGGAGCAAGTTGCCGCGCGGATCGACCAAGGCACGCCGCGGCAGGAGACTCGACTTCGGATCTCCCGAAGCACGAGAAAAAGATGCCCCGAAGGAGCCCACTCCCGAGGAAACGGCTCCGAAAGGACAGCAAACGACCTCGCAGAACCTTCCACTCCCGGCTGCGGGAAACAAGGAAAGCGACGTCGAGCGCATCGATCTAGATATCAGCGACCGATCGGACCCTTCCGATGAAGACGCTGACATCCACCCCAGGAGAACCCGAAGCCAGTCCGCTCGGCAGACGGTATCCTTCGATAGGCCCATGACAGAAGAGGAAGAAGAACTCTACTGGATGGAGCAGGAAGAACTCGCGGAAGATCAGACGCGGATCTATCGCGACCAGCGTCGACAGGTTCGGAGGAACGCCGGCAGCAATAGCGAGATCCATGATCTCCGTGAATCTCTCAAAAAGACCGTGGCTGAAGTGAAAGCGGTGAAATCGCAAATCCATCAGGCGACCAGTTCCGCCCCCGAGATCGATAGACTTCTCGAGGAAGCACGGAAAACGCCTTTCACCACTCGGATCACGGAAACACGCATCTCAGACCCAGGGAAGATCAAAATCCCGGTCTATGACGGTACGACGGATCCTAAGTCACACCTGCAGTCCTTCCAGATCGCAATGGGTAGGTGCAAACTCCCGGAACGCGAACGGGACGCAGGTCATTGTCTTCTCTTCGTCGAGCACCTCAAAGGTGCTGCGCTCGAGTGGTTCTCCCGGCTCAAAAGGAACTCCATCGGAAGCTTCCGCCAACTGGCCTCGGCGTTTCTCAAACAGTACTCCATGTTCATGGATAGAGAAACGTCCGACGTGGATCTATGGAGTCTAGCTCAGAAGGAAGACGAGTCGCTCCGCGACTTCATGCGAAGGGTCAAACTGGTGATGGCCAGAGTAACGGGCATCAGCGACAATGTCGCAATCGACGCCCTGAGAAAAACTCTCTGGTACAAGTCGAAGTTCCGAAAGTGGATACTACTGGAAAAGCCGCGGACAATCCAGGATACTCTCCACAAGGCAACAGACTTCATCATCATGGAAGAAGAGATGAAGCTTCTATCGCAGAAGCACGGACCGCAGAAAACCGCGTCCAAGAAGAAACCCTCTCGTAACGACAAATACGTCCATCACGAAGGGGAAGACGTCCAAGGCGAGCATAACTATGCCATCAACTCGGAGCAAGGCAAAACCTCCGGAAACACCTTGACCAGGAACCAGTACAAGGATAACTCCTATTGCGAGTTCCACGAGACCAGAGGTCACTCCACTGCGAACTGCAAGGTTCTCGGCGCCCGGCTCGCCGCAAAACTCCTCACCGGCGAGCTATCAAAGGTCAAGAGTATAAAGGACTTGCTCCTGGACTCCGACCGCCCAAAGACTAACAAAACTGTCTCCGAAGACCGCGCGACCAAAAACCAATCAGGGGAAAAGCGCGGAAGAAGACAGGACGACCAAGGGAACAACAGCAGTCGCCAGAGGGTAAACATGATCATCGGAGGATCACAGTTCTACCAAGAGTCTGTCTCATCGATAAAAGCCTACGGGCGAAAAGCCGAGATCAGTTCCAACTGGTTCCCGGACAGCGATGTTCCTAACCACACAATCGCTTTCGAGGAACACGAGACCGTCGGAATCGACAAACCCCACTGCGACCCTTTGGTAATCGACCTGGTCATCCAGGATCTCGAAGTCGGCCGCATTCTCGTCGATGCTGGAAGCACGGTCAACGTCATCTTCCGCGACACCCTCTACAGGATGAAGATCCCACTTGGGGAAGTCGTCCCTGAGCCAAAACCTTTGACGGGGTTTTCGGGCGTCACTACCATGACCCTCGGAAAAATAAAACTCCCAGTCATGGCAAAGGAAGTTACAAAGATCGTCGAGTTTGCAGTAGTCGACAACCCGGCCATCTACAACGCCATCATGGGAACCCCTTGGATCAACTCCATGAAGGCAGTACCGTCCACATATCACCTAGGTATCAAGTTCCCGACTCCGACCGGAACCGCAGCCATCTGGGGTAGTCAGAAACAGTCGAGACTCTGTTACCTAGCCGAGTTTAAACTGCGAAAAGATCGGAACGCCCCTGTGGCCAACCCAAAACGAGCAAAGGAATCACACAACATTCCCGAAGACTCGAAGAAAGATGATCCAGAATCATCCGAACAGGCAACGATTCAAGACGGCGACAAAGCCTCTGAATCCACCGCCGTAAGACCGGACAGCTCAACCCCCGCACAAACCACTGATCCGACCAGCACGATCGGAACGGCGACGCACGGGGAGTAAAAACGTCCGCGGCAACTATCAGAACTAGGAGATGGCTTGATCCTCGAAAGAGGTACGTAGGCAGCTCGTCGAAACCCGGCGAGTTCAGCTATCCCCCTCACCAAAAAGGGGGGGGACTGGGTGCGTATACTCCTATACTCCCACAAAAACGCGAAAAATCCGCATATGTACTCTAACTTCTCGAAATTTTTAAATAAAATTCTTTCTATCTTTCATGCTCACTTAAACGCATCAACGCTTCGGAAAAACGAAAATCATATCTTCAAAAGAAACGCGAGAAGTTGCAACTTCTTAAAAAGATAACACAACTCGTATTATCCGCAAAAGACAGTCCACCAGCGACTTAAAAATAACTCACGCCCGTCGATTGGCCCCGACGGACGCTCACAAGAAACGTTTCACTCAATACAAAATCGTAGTCAGACCTACAAGGTCCTCTTACATCCGACAAGGATATCATAGCGCGCTATACAAGAAACCCAAAATTTTGGTTTAGCATCTCGGATAAACTCCGAAGATAGCTCGATTCTTTTAACACAAGTCATATAAGCCGGCGACTAGTCGCGGACTTTAAACGAAAAGAATCAGGAAGAAATCACTAACAGGCAAAACGAAAGCCGATCAGTCATCGCACAGCCTCAAAGCTGAGAGTAAACCTAGGTCTTGCCCTAAACCCAGTCTTGCTGGATCTTGACATCTCACAGACATAGTATCGTATACGATATCCCAAAACATGTCTCTTATCGCTTACACCTAAAACGCTCACTAAAAAGTAGCATACGGACCAAGCGACGAAAAAAGAGTTAGGATACGAAGTGACTACTCGCATCCTTCCCTCTACACTTGACGAAAGTATAAATCAAAACAAAAGACGAAATCTCGCAAATTTTCATATTCATAAAAGCCGCAAAAGACGGCAGGATTCAAAGCCACCAACGGCCAGTCCCAAAACATAAGAATGCAACCTCCAACGGTCGCAGGATAAAATTACTAAAAACGGCCACACACGGCCAAAAAATTCAATTCACAAAAGGAAGTCAACGTTGAGAAATCCGGATGCAGAAATCCCAAATGAACTACCAGGCTGGTCCACTTCCTCATTCACGCCTCGAGCATTCCCACCATTCTCGGCGTTCTCATCGGCTCCAACCTCCACCGTATCCTCGGAAACCTCGATAGGTTCCCATAGTCTCCGGACTCTTTCTTCTACCGGAGGAACCAAGGACTCAGCATGAGCACACTCGGCCATGAAATCCTTCATTTCAGCAATCTCGGAATCGAAAGAGAAATCCGGGTTCTGAGACTTGTAAAGGTTTACGACCGAACCTCGGCACTCGCGGAAATCACCAACAAACTCCTGAGCTTCTTTAAAGCATTGAAACTCAGCAGCAAACGATTCCGCCCGTCTTGCCACCTCCGCTGCGACCATCCTTCTTCCTCTCCTTTCCGCCCGTACGAGAGCCCGAGCGTGAAGCTCAGCTTGCTTCGCGTTCTGTGCCTTCACCTCTTGACGGAACCGGAAAAGCTCTCGCTCCACTTCTGTGGTCTTGAAGTTAGCAATCCTGAATTTGCGGAAACTCGAGTCAAGCGCCTCGCTAAACACTCTTAATCCCTGCATAAAAATCAAGATCAGCAAGCATGCTTATATACGGATTCGAACGCAAGGTTAAAGAAGTTCGAAGGGCCAAACCTCGTCGACACGTTGGGAGCCCTCGGCAAAAACCCGTCGTTTCTCCTCATCCTCCAGCGACTCGTCAGTAGTAAACTCCGGAGGAAGGCCATCAAAGAAGTTGTTAGGTGGAAAACCGCTGGCTCCGCCTTTTTCCGTTGGAACAAAACTAGGTTTTTCTCCCAACGGTGAAGGATTTTCCGAGCCTTCCCCATCGTCGATTTCCTTCCCCTTACGAGACCTCTGTCTGCGCCTCCGAGTAGGAGCCACGGTAACAGGTTCGGCGTCATACGACGGAACAGGACCTCGGGACCGATAAAGCTTAACCGCATCTCGGATCCGTTCGAGGGTGAAGGATTTCCAGAAAAACGGCCTTTGACGAAGAAGATCTCTCTTGACGAAAACGTCACCAGGAAAATGCGCGGTAGGGTTGTTCCCTACAAAACGAAATTTTTTTCAAAACTCGCACTTCCGAAAAGGTGAGATAGACAACAGAGTTTTCGTCGTATTACCTCGGTTAAAGTTCCATGCTCGCGGAAATAGATGGAGGCAGCTCTCCTCGACAGACTCGCCATCTATTTGAACAAAGAAGAAACGCTCCTGCCACGATTTGGGATTCGAAGTAGTCCCCTGAATCACGGCCATATCCTTCTTAGGCAGCATGGAATAGTAACCGTCACTCCCCGTCGGCCGAGTACCCCAAAGACCTTCGAAATCATCGGGACCAAGATCAATCCCGAGTTCGTAGCTAGCGATTAGTACGCCAAGCCAACTCTCCAAGGCAGGAACGCTGGGTTGGCTGATCGAAAGTTCGAAGCGGTGAAGCGCACGAACAATGGCGCCAGGAATTGGGAACCACATACGGCAGTACGTAAAGAAAGCTTCGTAACATGTAAAGAAACCTTGCGGAGGATTCCTTGCACTCTCGTTACCAACGGGAATCCGGAATTTAACTCCCTCAGGAACCTGGTAAAAATCTCGAAGAACCTTGAGATATTGACGAGAAACCAAGCTCGGCGCAAAAGGAGCACCGGGCTGCCTCAGAGGCCTCCTCGGAACAGGGATCTCTGGCAGTGTTGGGGGCAAACCTACAAGGGCTCGGTAATACGCATTCTTCTTTTCCTCCTCGACCGACTCCTCCTGCTTTACCGTTACATGGGCAGGAGAGTCATCCGAAGATGAATGGGAAGAACAGTTTCTCTTTGAGGATCTTGAAGACATTATTCTTAAAGAGAGAGAAAGGATTCTTGAGAGAGAGAGTAAAAACCTTGTGATGAAGTAAGAATGAGATTTCTTACTCCATATAAAGGAGGTAAAATCACTATTTACCCCGATTTTCGGCAAACGATTACGTCTCAACACCTTCCCACGCGGCTATACCGCAAGCTAGGATCTGACAGGCTCTACGATTCCTAGCTAGCTGGGGGGCTAACTGTTGGGGTCAAAATCGGTCAATGACGAAATCGTCACCCGAAAATCCTCGAAAGAAAAACCGAGTAACGATCAAATCCAAGAAACGGGTCGTCGCTCGATAAAACTCACGGAAGGCTCATCTGGCGCCAACGGCGAGGGTCCTGGCGCCCGTCCACGCGATCGTCTCATGATCTCGGGCAATGACAGCATCTTGGTCCCTTGAAACCCATGTCTGGATTGTCCGAGATCTACAATGAGTCTTCCGTAAAACCTTCCCGATTGTTTAAAAAGATTCATCTTTTAACATATCTAAAATTCGGAGCCACATTGCTCTCATCCTCGACGACGGACAATCTGCAGATCTAAGTCCATCTCAAAATCCCGATACTCGCGGAATCTCGTTGGAAACAATTATCTCGAGATCTACAACTAGAGACCCTCCCAAAACTCAAAAGATTTCCCGCAAACAACTGACGAGGGAAAGATCGAACAAACCCACAGACGGCAAGACGGCCTGGCACCGGCGGCACGCGGGACGCGGGCTGGCCTGGCGCCGGCGGCACGCGGGACGCGGGCTGGCCTGGCGCCGGCGGCACGCGGGACGCGGGCTGGCCTGGCGCCGGCGGCACCCGGCCTGGCGCCGGCGGCACCCGGCCTGGCGCCGGCGGCACGCGGGACGCGGGCTGGCCTGGCGCCGGCGGCACCCGGCCTGACGCCGGCAGCACGAGGGACGCGGGCTGGCCTGGCGCCGGCTGCACGCGGGACGCGGGCTGGCCTGGCGCCGGCGGCACCCGTCACGCGGGAAGGCCTGGCGCCGGCGGTACCCGGCCTGGCGCCGGCGGTACCCGTCGCGCGGGTCGGCCTGGCGCCGGCGGTACCCGGCCTGGCGCCGGCGGCACCCGTCACGCGGGCCGGCCTGGCGCCGGCGGCACCGGCCTGGCGCCGGCGGCACCCGTCGCGCGGGTCGGCCTGGCGTCGGTCCACGGCCCTCGTCCCGGTCTTGGTCCTATCGTGCCCGGTTCGATCCCATCTTGACTTGTTCGGATCAATCTACGCAAGTTTGGTATGGTCACGGTTACTCTAGAACGTCACTTCCTCGACTAAACAAGGAATTGAGGTTCCTTCGGAAACACCGAAACCTTCAAAGACTGTCCTTTCGAAAAACCGTAAAAACGCCTAAACGGCCCAACGTGGCCAAAACGGCCCACGTACGATTTTCCGAAAAGGAAGGATAACTATGACGGTTTATCTTTATCCTCACATAAGAGATAAATGTCAAGTTTCCAGAAGATAAATATCAAGTTTCCAGAAGATAAATGTCAAGATTTCCGAAGATAAATGTCAAGTTTCCCGATAAACACAAAGATGGACGAAAATAGAAAAAGCCCGACTCAGCCCGCGAGAAGATAGACCGTCATAGGAGGAGTATATAAGGAGAGCTTTGAGCAAGAAGCAAACCAGATCACAAATTTTCGAGCACTTAGCACTTAGAGCGATTTAGCATTCTTTTCTGTTTTTACTAGCGAGCTGCGACTCAACTAGGTTAGATCTAGGCGGCCGGACTAGCGGACCTTTCGACAGCTCTTGTAGCTTATTTCTTACCCGTTGTTCACGCTCAAACCGCGAATTCAGAAATAAGATCTTTTTCCGCTCTACTTTACAATTTTTACTTTTCGACTTTAATATCTATTTGATTGTTTCGTGTGCGGCCCAGCAGATATCCGGGACCTTCAAGGAAGATCGGGTTAACTCGGTTTTCCTCCACAAATCTTTATCAGAAATTGACGGTGCGAATTTCGGTTCCCACAAGAGTTAATGTTGTTGAGAGAGAGATGGGGAAGAGAGAGAATGGGGAATTCAGAGAATTGGGGAAAACAAAACAAAAAAGGTTTTACTAATTTGCTTCGACGATTTTGGGGTCTGTAAAAATTTAGCAATTTTGGAGGGATATTTATAATTGATGGGCGGGAAAATTCAAATGATTTTCGTGGTCTAAGTTTCTCCGAGTTTGAAGTTTTACAGAAAACCTATAAATTTTACCTTTTTTATTTTTCCATTTATTTTAGTTTTACTCTTTTTTAATGTCGGATTTTATGGTTATACAAGTTATATAATGTTATCTAAATTCATCCATGTGATATTGTAATTATATATATAAATTCATGATATGTATACATTTTTGTAATGTAACAAGGCAAATATTGAATAAAAAGCTACAAGAACACAATGTATTTCCTATTTGACGAGATGAGAATTTAAATAATTTTAATTATATCATAAGTAACGCAAGCCCTGTATTAAACTCATTATTCTGGTTTTCACTAACTCTCAACACACCCCTATCAAGTGTTTAACTCTTTGTTCTAAACATATACTCCTTCTGTTTCTAATTGTAAGTAGTTTTGGCTAAAAGCACTAATATTAAGAAAGTGGTTATGTGTTTAAAAATATCATTTAATATATAACTTCAACCAATTATAAGATAGTTAGCATAATTTTATTGGTCACACACTAATAACTTAACACAAAAGTTGCATTGGAATTTTAAAACTACTTATATCGTGAAAAATTTTGTTTTTGCTAAAACTTCTTACAATAAGAAACAGAGGAAGTATATTGTTATGTTTATTTCGCTTAGTTCTTAAGTTCTACCAGTAGTACACCTTCAAAGAAGAAGAAACACCAGAGCTAGTTTTATACATCAACCAACAACAAGCAACATAAGTCCAAACATATAACAACATTGAGATAGTCATAGCAGTACGAAGACTTTTTCACCATAGCTTCATCAACCAACTAAAACCAAGTTTACAACCCGGATACAAAGATCTCTTTTTTTTTCTTAGACTTAGTCACAGTCCTGCTTAGGTTGTTATCCAGCGTGTGCACACTCCTTTTAACACCCTTTCCCTTGTTCTCCTCCCTCTTCACATCCTCATCTGTGTCTTCACATACTTTCTCGAGATAAGCTTCCAACGGAGAGACTCTCATGTCTAACTGCTCCATCTTGTTCACGTCTGGGTTTTCTTCCAATGCAGTTACTCTCATGTCTAACGCGTCCATCTTGTTCATGACTGCGTCTTGTTCCAATGCAGCGACTCTCATGTCTAACGCCCCCATTTGCTCTGTCCACTCTTCCATGGCATTAGCAAAATATTCCAAATCATTTAACGAGACATCCAACCTATTTAGCGGAGGATTGAAATCCTGCAACAGCCATACAATGGGAACAATGTATACATCAGACAAGTTTTAGTCTAACTACCAACTAAACAGCATCCACTACCATTTCTTACAATCAAAAACTGTAGTTGTCTCCTTCTTACAGTCACCATAATTATACAAATATCTTTCACAAACAAGGATATAGACATAGAATTACCAACCCTCGTGTTTCCGCAGTTCTTTAATGTTTGGCTGCTACTTCCCTCGTCGTTGTCTCCGTCTTCGTCATTTGGCTGAACATCACCAACAACCGAAGTCTCGTGACTCCACCTCTCGTCAGATCCTATTTCACCGTGAAGAGTAGGTGTCTCTCCCTTTAGTTTCTTAAACATTTTTCCAAAACTGCAAATCAACAAATCAACAAGTAAGAGTTCGTATAACATGGACCAACAAACGAAATCAAAGTTATAACTATTATCCTAAGAGTACCGTTGAAGACAGTCGAGAAGCTTGTCCTTTTCGGGATTTCCTTTCAAAACCCAATCGCGGTTAGAACTAAGGATCCAGTCACTGTTTCTCAGGTAAAATTTGGATAAACGCGATATACGAGATTCGAGATGATTTCTGGTTTGGTTTGAATCAACATATGCGATCCAAACAATCAGGTGACTTGGGCCCATTAGAGTAATTGAGACATTAGAGGAATTGAGCCCATTCAAAAAATCATGTTACTAGTGCCAATCAGAGGGATTGAGCCCATTTAATGACACGAAGACATAATCTATCCAATAACACATGAGGACACCGTTTTACCTCCAATCTTCTTTGTTTAAATCTTCGTTTTTTTTTTCTTTATGGCTTTTAATAACCCAATGGTTTTATAATCTTGAATGATCTTGAGACAATATTGTTTATACGTACCTACTACCAAATAACCTGTAATGTCGACACAAGATTTTCCAAAAAGAGACAACATTATGAACATAAAAGGATTTGTACAACCACATATGAAGGGTGTAAGAGATCAACAAGGGAGCAAAGGTGTATCTAATAACACACGAGGACACCGTTTTACCTCCGATCTTCTTTGTTTAAATCTTCTTCTTTTTTTCTTTCTGGCTTTTAATAACCCAATGGTTTTATAATCTTGAAATAATCTTGAGACAATATTGTTTATACGTGCCTACTACCAAATAAACTATAATGTCGACACAAGATTTTCCAAAATGAGACAACATTATGAACATAAAAGGATTTGTACAACCACATATGAAAGGTGTAAGAGATCAACAAGGGAGCGAAGGTGTAAGAGATCATCTGCGTCGTTGACAATATCTTGCTTTTTAATCCTATTTGAACTCTTGCCATTAACCTGCAATCTCGTATACTTGCAGTTAACCTGCCATCCCGTATCGTATACTTGCCATCACCTTGCCAATTATCAAGGGTAGCGCTCGTATTTTGAAAAAATTGGACTAGTTACTCAAATTTTCTTTTAAGGGGTATTGATCCCACATTGTACCTTAAAGTTGTGGCATATAACACAATTTTCTCTTTAATGTTTTTGTTCTTTATTATATAATTTCACATTTTTCATAGACAACTAAATTTAATCTAAAACTATTTTTTGTACTCTTAAATTCTAGTAGACTACAAAAGATGTCTACTATACCCTAAAACAGAGTAGACTCCATTATACACGTCTACTATACCGTAAACCACAAACTCCAAACCATAAATGTATACTTGATAACCAAAAAGTCTCAGTAACTAATGTATCAAATACCAAAATATGTAAATATAAACTATACAACATTGATATGTAAATTTAGGTCAATAATAAACCTTAAGTATATAACCTTAGAAGATCTTACTTATTAAAACTTTCTGTTGCTAAACCATAAGCATTGTCCAATACATGGATGCCAAATATATAGATATACTTGAAATTGTTCAATTATATAAGAATATCACAAAAGTTATTTTATTAATTTTTAAAATAAAGTTATTGAATAAATTACAATATAGACTTTGGAATAAGTCTACCTAGTATACTTCTTATGAGGTTTACACTTAGTAGGCTTCTCTCTGTTAAATATATGACTTTCTAGTTTTTTGTTTGCTTATAAGAGGTAAAACAAATTTGCTACCTTTTAAAAGAAACATGTCAAAGGCTAACAACCCAGGAAAATTGTAGATGCTGTAAATATTAATCGATGTTGTTTATGTTCAAATATTCATAGAAGTCTGTTTAACTGCAGATGTGTGTAAAATAGGAAAATGACAAAAATATGAATTGACACAAAGCAAGTTTATAAGATAACAACTGACGTTGTGGAGAATATGAAGTGTGTTCTTTATAGTCATAGAATTTGTTTTGTCTAATAGTTCTAGAAATTGAAACAGTAGTCTTAGATTATTTTGTATGGACTAAAACATAATACACGTTTTTTAGTGTATATGAATAAACAAAATACATTTCCAGTTGTTTATAACGTGGGACTTAAGGTAATGATAACATTAATGATACAATTAAATGTAATGAAACTCTAGTAGATAGTCCAAAATGAAATATCACTCATGAAAGAAATCATGACTTCTATTTTAATAGTATAGATTTCAAGAGATTTAATTACTTTATTTAAAGGACTACGATATAGGTGTACACCGATGACAAAAATTTGCTTTTGGGATTCCATTGTTATTTAAGGCTAGGTTTCTGTTTTTAAGAATAAACTAGATATCTTACCCATACATGCGGACTAAATCATTTATGCATACTTATTTATACATACACTATAGTTTTGTAAAAAGCATAATAGTTATTTTTTGTTTTTAATCATTTTCTCTGACTTTTTTTTGTTTCATCTTCCTCTTATTAAACATCATTAAAATCTACAAAATTATGAGGAAAATTCACATATCAAACTTGTGACAAAGTAAATAAAAAAAACATTCATCTTTTAACTCTCACTATATCTGTAAATTACCTCTTTAAACCGGTAACATTCATGAAACTATCATTAGAGAACCTCTTAGAACACAAACCTATAATAGAAACAGAGCAAAGCACATCAAAAGTAAATAAATCAAATTTAGACTTTTTGATAACTAAAAACGGAATTGAGATAATGATAATATTTCTTTGGTTTAGTCGACAAATATATACATAAATAGACTTATCTTGCTATTTTATAAATCTTATTTTTGATGAAAAATTTGATATTAATGGTCATCATTAATTAATATCAAAAAATCATACATGATAACAAACAAAACATTTGGGTCATTACATATTTCCCCTTTTTCTTGTGATAAAATTTCATTATAACAAATTTATTTATAATCAGTTAGATATTAAATAAACCTAGTTATGTAATAAAGGTATGAACGACTTCAACCGCTCTAACTTTTAACGTGAGAGATTAGAGCCGAGAAATCCCTTCGCAAATAAGAGTATAGATTTTCTTTATCTTTAGCATACTTTAAGAACATATCCAAACACATTTCTATATTTGCCTATATACTAATCTTTCGAGGTAAATCTAAACAACATTACCTCTAATTTTTCTTTTATATAATTGAAACTTTCCTTCTTCTTTTTTTGTCATCAACTTAGAGAACAGACTCATACTGACTCTGTAAACCACACCGGTAACTCTGCATCCATGTGAACGACGAAAGATGGTTGGTTCCTGACACTTCGTGCTAGACTATCCACCTTCAAATTATGTGTTCGTGGTACATGAATGATATCTGAGCTGAGGAAACTTTCTTGCAATGGCTTGATGTCGTCCAAATAACTTGCAAAAGCGGGCCACTCTTCTGGTTCTGAAACCATCTTCACAAATTGAGAACAATCCGTTGTAAATGTGACTCAAAACTGACGCAAATTCCTCATACACTCCATTGCCCAAAGTAGTGCCCCCACCTCCGAGTGAAGAGGGGAGAGACTTACCCAGACATTTCTTGCCCCCATCAAACAATCAAAGCCTTCTAAAGTGTTATACCAACCTTGTCATGAGAAAAACTCATTATCCTTCCAAGAGCCATCCGTAAAGTGCCCCCATCAAAAAATCAACCTCTACATCTTGTGCTTCCCTCTGTGTAGTCAACACTTGTTCTTCAGTCCAAAGTGTTGATTCTGTTTCCACAACACGGTGGTGCTTTACAGATGACTCTTGGAAGGATAATGAGTTTTTCTTATGACAAGGTTGGTATAGCACTTTAAAAGGCTTTGATTTTTTGATGGAGGCAAGAAATGTCCGGGCAAGTCTCTCCTCTCTTCACTAGAAGGTGGAGAAGCTACTTTGGGCAATGGAGTGTATGTGGAATTTGCGTCAGTTTTGGGTCACGTTTGCAACGAATTATTCTCAATTGGTGAAGATGATTTTAGACCCAGAAGAGTGGCCCGCTTTGGCAAGTTATTTGGAAGACATCAAGACCCTACAAGAAAGTTTCCTCAGCTCAGAGATCATTTATGTACCACGAATGCAGAATTTGAGGACAGATAGTCTAGCACGAAGTGTCTGTCAGGAATCAACCGTTGCATTTATAAATAGGAAAAGAAATAGAAATTTTCTATTTTTACTCTATAATTAGAGATTGTTTTCTTAGACAAATACTACTATTATTGAGTTTCTCTATTTTACTTAATTTTAGAGGAAAAATAATAAATTATATCGGAGAAGGTAAGTAGTTTAGACATTGTTGACAAAAAAAAACTAAAGAATGTGAAAATATATACGAAGGGCGAATTATATAGTTGCATTGCTCAATTTTATGTACAACTTTTGTTTCACTTTACAACTGAAATTGGTTGTCTATGAAAGTAGATTATTTTTTGTATTAGTGATCAATACTATTAAAATACAACATTTTTGATCTACTTATAATAGTCTATATTGGACCATTACATTTTTTAGCATTCCTATTATTTTTACTTATATATAATTTATTTATTATTAAATATACATCAAGCCTAAAATTAAGGAGCTAAATAACTAATGTACTATTTTTGAAACTAATGAATTCAGTTTATATTAATAATAAATTTAAATCAATTATATTATATTAAGTTTATTAATATAATAAATAGTGATATATTGTTGGGGTCAAAATCGGTCAAAGACGCAATCAACACCTGAAAGTCCTTGGAAGGAATCAAGTGACGAATAAAACCAAGAAAAACTAGTTACTCGACGAAACGCCGGAAGGGATGATGGCATCGTAGTCCCGGACACCAGCAGGAGCGGCCACGGCCTAGCCCCGGGTGCCGGCGCAAGCACGACCGGCCTGGCCCTGGGCGCCGGCTCGTCCGCGCTGGCCCCGGGCGCCGGCTCGCCCGTGCTGGCCCAGGGCGTCGGCGCAAAGACGACCGGCCTGGCCCCGGGCCCCGGCACCGGCACGCCCGTGCTGGCCCCGGGCGCTGGCGCCGGCTCGCCCGTGCTGGCACCGGGCGCCGGCGCCGGCTCGCCCGTGCTGGCCTAGGGTGCCGGCGCCGGCTCGCCCGTGCCAGTCCCGGGCGCCGGCGCCGGCTCGCCCGTGCCTGTCCCGGGCGCCGGCGCCAGCTCTCCCGCTGGTCCCGGGCGCCAGCGCTGGCTCGCCCGTGCTGGCCCCGGGCGCCGGTGATAGCTCACCCACACTGGTCACGGGGCCGGCGCCAGCATCCATGTCCAAGTCCCGGTCACCGGCGCCACCATCCATGTCCAAGTCCCGGGCGCCGGCGCCAGCACCCATGTCCATGTCCCGGGCGCCCGTGTACGGACTACTCGACAGGTGCGACCTTCTCCCCGCAAAACCGTCTCGACAACTTTTCTAACTCCGCGTTTTGTATCTTTGCTCGAAGACTCACCGTTCAACTCCCTGAAGACTTGAAACCTAAGAACCCCGTTTCGTTTTGGTCAAAATAAATCGGGAAGGCTTCGGAAGACCACCAAAGGTTCGGTTGACGAATGGATTTCGATTCATCGTATAAAACAATCACGGTTATTCTAAAAACACCAGTCTTCTCGACTATACGAGGAGTTGGGGTTCCTTCGGAAAAACAAGTAACACGGCAGGCTAGTTTCTCGTGAAATCGTAAAATGTCCACAGTCGAAAAAACGGCCCCAGAAGGCCCAAAAGCGACCAAGCGGCCCACTTACGACTTTCCATAAGATCAAGTCGAAATGGACATGACGGCCCATGTTTATCTTTACATAAAGAGATAAATGTCAGGTTTCCTGAAGATAAATGTCAAGTTTCCCGATAAACATGAAGACCGACAAAAATGGAAGAAGCCCGATTCTCGATAGATTCGGCCCAAAGGAAGAATAGACCGTCCTAAGAGGAGTATATAAGGAGAGCTTTGGGCGAGGTGTAAAAGGGAGGAGAACAAGAGAGAGCAACTTAGGAATTTTTTCCGTCTTTACTAGCGAGCTGCGACTCAACTAGGTTAGATATAGGTGGCTGGAATAGCGAACTCATCGACAGCTCTTGTAGCCGATCTCTTTCCTGTTGTTCACGCTTAAACGCGAATTCGGAGGTAAGATCTTTTGCTCTATCTTTTGTTCTTACGATTTTTATATTCCGATTTGTTATTTATCCGTTATATTGATTGTGTGTGTGTGGCCCAGCAGATAACCGGGACCTTCAAGGAAGGCTAGGTTTACTTGGCTTTCCTCCAAATCAACAAAACTTGACGGTGTGAATTTCGGTTCCCACATATATTCCTACTAATTTGTATATATACAACTGTACATTAATCCAAAAAAATCTTCAAAACTCTCATCAAATGCATAAAAGTATGGTTTTTACAGTTAGATCAATAAAATTAGATATAAACATATATATATGCATATATATATCTGATAAAATAAATATTAATAATTTAGCTGCTATTAATATCTAATATATGATGAAGCATGTTATTATTTATGAGTATAGTTTTTACGGGTTATTCGAACAAACATGTAGTATACTTATCAAATATAAACTATTTGAAAAATATATATTAACACAATTATATCATAAAATTTGAATTTAAAAAACGATGCAAGTTTTAAAATAAAATACCTTATTTTGATTTTAAATCATAAAACTATAAATAAAATCAAAATGAGACGAGTTATATATATATATAAATTCAACGCATAATGTGGATTAGAGTTAAAAATAACTAAAATATATTATGTACAAAATTTAAAAAGAAATATTCTATAAAAATTAATCTAATTTTTATCAAATAAAACTTTTTAAACTTATATTGTAAAACCCAATTTTCTATATTTGTGTATCATTCTAAAACATATTTGGAATATAATCTCTTGCAAAACCATAATATCCGGTTCGGCTTCAGATATATTTAAACCCTATAACTGTTATATCCGGTTTGGCTTAAGACATTTTTACCAAAATCAAATTACTAAACTATCCGATTCAGTTTGGGTATTTCTATCTAAGTATCCAACTTATTCAAAATAACTAAAATTAATTAAAAAAATTCTCTCTATATATAATACATATCTGATATTTATCTGAAAGTAACTATGGATATAATTTGATTTCGGTATTTTGTGTCAAAACATCTATTTTTATCCATAAATATCCAAAAGAACTTATATATTTGAATTATAATTTTAAGATTAGCTATTAATATTATTATAAACATAATTATAACTAATATATAATTATATATGTTCGAATACTCATTTGGTTCTCGGTATAGGTCCGGTTTGGTACCAATTCTTCAGATATAGCAATTTAATACCCATTTGAATATATAAGTCGGGTCTAATGAAGTTCCGAACCCTGATTTTTGGATCAGTTCCGTATCGATTTTTAGGTGTGAACATTATTAATTAATTATGTTAATAACTTAAAATGCCAGTGTAATAAAATATTGAATATATTTGTGTATCATTCTAAAATATGAGATTACATTCCATAATCAAAATTATTTTGTGAGGACATAAGGAAATAATAATTTTCAAAAATATAAAGCTTATTTGTAACATTTAAATTATGTAGATAAAAAATTAACATACAAATTTATATCAGATAATTTTTTTTTTCGAAAATAATCATGTACTTTGAAAACACAGTTCAAAATCTAATCTACTATTAAGTCTCCGACGTCACATTTTCAGTATGATTACTGATCTAACATTAAGTCTCCTATGTAATATTTAACTGATAAACATTCATTAAAAACAGTACCATGAAAAACATTAACGAGATCAATGTTGTTTATAATTAAGAAATTAAATGCCAGATTCATAATTGGCTAGGTCTTAGAGTTCAGAAAAAAAAAATAAGAACAACGACGACCCCGCTAGATCAGCCACAGATTTATTTCAGAATCAGATTCTCAACATGGTTTGGAAAGGTGAAGACTTCATCAGGGCGTTCATCTGGATTCATAAAGACCTTCTCTTCAATTCCTTGGATCTCAACTCTTCTATCGCTCTGTCTCTCCACACTGTAATAGTAAACATAGAATGGTTGCGTCCAAAGCCATAGTGCCCAAACAATTTCACCCCTATCAGTTCCCCAGACTAACTTTGCGTTCCAGGAAAACGTATCTGGGAAAAAAGGATATGCTTGGACCATTTCCCTTTCTCGGTATCATCTAGAACCCATAACTGATTACCGTCCATAGAATCACAGACTAAGACACCTAAATTTCCCTTGTAGTTTATTATCGTCAAAAAGTTAGAATCCATTTGTATAAGCCTAAAATTTTCAGACTTAACATCAAAGCATGCTAATACCTTAGTAAAGTTGTTATGGGTTACGTAATACAAAATCCCGTTGATGCATATCCCCTTTCTGTACTTATGAGGAAAATGCGGAAACTCACATTCTATCTTTCTCCATGATGGGTTTCTTTCCCCTAACGTCGGGACATGATGCTCGCTGGAGTTTCTTTTTCTTCTATACTTTGTTATGGTCATGCAAAAAACCTTGAATTGCTTCTCGATAGGATCATACCCGAGAAAACTTATTAACTCATTATTCTTAGCTCTCACTTTAGGTAGAGGTATTTTCTGACCCGTGCTAGGGTTACAGATCACAGGAACCCTTTCCATCTTTCCATTTAGCATCTGCTTTTCGTAAAGATAGACAAAACCGTTGGCGGATAGACAGATTTCTTTGTACCAATCTCCAGAGATACCCATATGATAATCATGTGCTACAACACTTACGGTCTCATCAAAATGATGCTGAGGGGATGAGAAGAAGTGCCACTTGCCTTTGAATTCAAACGTGACCAAAAGTTGTGGCCGAGTGGATGAAACCGTGAGGAACAATTTTGTGAATGGTGGACTGCTAAGTAAGGAATCCCATTTCTTCGAGACACAGCGACATAGTGCAATGGTTTTTGCTGGTAGTCTCTTGAGGATCTCGCTGATGAGATCAATGGGAAGCGTCTCCGAGTTTCCTCCTACATACATTGAAGAGGTTGCGGATGATTGTGTGTGGTGTTTGAAGATTTTAAGGTGTTTCACCGGATTGTTGTTTTGCTCTAAGTTCATGGTGATTTTTCCAGTGGTCTGAGAATGCAGCTAGGACTAAGAGATGTTATATACTATATCCTGTCATTCAGTGAAAATTTATTGAGTAAGGTAAGGGGGGAAACGTATCCTGATATTTTGCATTATCTTGTTAAAATCTTTAGTTTCCTTTTTTGTAATATGGAATCATAAATCTCCAATTGTGTCTTTTATTTTCTCACCCATTCATTAACCAAAATTTGAGTTCATATGGTAACATATATTCTTCTAGTACCATGAATATATTAAGATGTTGAATTCTGTACTTGTTAGTAAACAAAAAAGTTTACATTTGAGGGGTCAACCGATTCCTCCCCTAAGCCCAAAACAAAAAAAAAACTCATTTCTTTATCTTTTGAAAGGCCAAGAGCGATAATTTCAGTACTCGTTTCTAAGATTTATTTCATTATTGATTTCATATCTAGATGACATGGTTAACCGATAACAATTGATCTTCTTAGAGCACGTCCAACGCGGGTATCTACCAAAATATTTAACAATTAAAATAACAGAAAAATTAGAAAAACAGGAGAGATTGAGAGACCAGTTTCTTATCTAAGAAGTTTTAAGAGTAGTTCCAACAGTAAGTATTAGAAAATGTTCAAAAATTTTAGAAATAAACAAAATAATGAAATTAAGAAAAAGAAGACCAAAAGTTCTCAATTGAAATTTATTTTTTAAAAACTGTTAATATACCCAAAAACAAATATCAGAGAAAATTAATGTTTTTATTGGTTTAGAAAAAATAAAACATGATTGAGTAACTATAATACTTATATGTTTTTTCTTTTAGAAACATTTATGGTTTCTAATGGTTGGAGTTGCTCTTGAACTCTTCTAGATATTTTGTTGTCACCTGCTCTTTGTTTATTGGCTCAGTGCTTTTATCTTGATTATGTAGGATCCGACATCGATAAAGAATGAGAAGAGAAGGAAAAACTAAGACATCATCATCTGAAAATCTTGGGTGTTAACTCTTTTTAACAGTGTTCTTCTCCAGGTGGTAGAGCAATATCACTTGTACCAGTGTGATGAGTTCCTGGTCAAGGAACAACCCTAGGATACTCTTGAGTTGGGATCTGGTTCGGATTTGATGATGGTGATCGAATTGATGGATGATAAAGAGGGGAAGGATGGCCGATGGTAGAGATGCAACAATGGTTGATCTGCGGAAAGGATCAAGCACTGGGTTGTGGTCTTAGTCCGTGAGAGGCAGTCCCACTAGTGAACAAGACCAATGCTTATGGAAGATCACTCTTCAAGCCAAATTCGATGTCCAACAATTGAACAAAGGAATCACAAGTTTGTTAAGATATTTTGATAAACAAAAGTGATTAATTTTATTCAGAAAATTGCAAAGAGTTTTTGTAGAAGAAAGGGAATCGAAAGCACACTTAGAACTTGTAGAAATCGAAAATAACTTAGATAGAAACTAGGTGATCTTGAAGACTGAACAATTAAACAACTTGCTGGCATATTTGACTTGGTTTGCTCCTGATGTCGAGTTTGGTTTAGTGCAAACCCGGCTGATAATTGCTTGCTTCAATTGTCTGGTCTTTGATCTGGTTATGGGTCCATTGGAGAATAGGAATGGGTCTTGGCCTTCTTTGGAACAGGCTGGAAAGAGTTGATCTTTCCTGGACTTGGTTTTGGATCGATCCATTCCATACTCGGGTCGTCCAGCTCCATCACTCTCAACCAACTCGACCTCACTGTTGTTCAGCTCAACCTCATCAGCTCCTGGTTCAATCTCGCCCAACTCGTTCTCATCTGATCCTGACCCGGCCTCATCCAGCTCGTCTTGGTCTGCTCTTGGTCCGGTCTCGTCCGGGTCAGTTCCTGATCCAGCCATGGTCATATCATCCCCTCCTCCTTTAAAAGGATTTGTCCTCAAATCCAAATCATATGCACGAAAGGGAATCAAGTCAGCAACATTGAAAGTATAACTGGCAGTATACTTACCTTGGAGATCAATCTGATAAGCATTGTTGTTGATTCTTCTAACAACTTGGAATGGAACATCTGTTCTTGGAATCAGCTTAAACTTTCTTTCATCAGGAAATCTTTCTTTTATCAAGTGTATCCACACCAAATCTCTTGGTTCCAAGACTAGCTCACGCCTTTTCTTGTTTGCTTGCTCCTCATACTTCTTGGTCCTTTTTTCTATGTTCCTTTTGACCTGTTCATGCATGGAAACAACAAACTCGGCCTTTGCCTTGCATCAAGATTAGTTTGCTGTTTAGGTGGCAAAGGCATAAGATCCAAAGGAGTCAAAGGATTGAATCCATAAAAAAATTTGAAATGGTGAAAACTTAGTAACATTGTGCACAGAATGATTATATGCAAACTCTACATGAGACAGACTTCCCAATTTCTGCTGTTCTTTTTAATCACAGCATGCAAGAGAGCAGACAAAGATTTATTAACTACTTCAGTCTATCCATCAATTTGTGGATGATAAGTAGTAGAGAATTTCAGCTTTGTTCCATGTTTAGACCACAATGTTTTCCAGAAATGACTAAGAAACTTAGTATCTCTATCAGACACTATAGATCTAGGCATGCCATGCAATTGAACAACCTCTCTAAAGAAAAGATCAGCAATTATCAAAGCATCATCAGTTTTATGACATGGAATGAGGTGAGCCATCTTTGAAAACCTATCCACAACTACAAAGATTGAATCTCCGCCCTTTCTAGTCCTAGGCAATCCAAGCACAAAATCCATTGATATATCAATCCAAGGAGCATCAGGAATAGGAAGAGGAGTATACAAACCTTGAGATCGAGCTTTGGTCTTAGCTTGGGTGCATACCACCCATCTGGTGCAGATTCGTTCCACATCCCTTCTCAAATTCGGCCAGTAGAAGTGTTCTTTCAAGGTGGCCAATGTCTTGGCAACACCAAAGTGCCCCATCAACCGTCCTCCATGTGCCTCCCTAACATACAGCTCTCTCAAAGAACAGTTAGGTAGACAAAGTCGATTTTCATAGAAAAGAAAACCATCTACTTGATAAAACTTCCCACTGGTGTGTTTCTTACTTTTCTCATACTGATCCTTAAAATCTTGATCATTTTCATAATAAGATTTGATTTGTTCAAAACCCAACAGTTTGGCTTCCATAGAAGTGAAAAGAGTTTACCTTCTGGACAGAGCATCAGCCACAATGTTCTCCTTACCTTGTTTGTAATGGATCACATAAGGAAAAGTCTCCAAGAATTCCACCCAACTGGCGTTTCCTCTTGTTCAGCTTGTGATGTCCCTTTAGGTGCTTCAACGACTCATGATCAGTGTGAATAACAAACTCCTTTGACCAGAGATAGTGTTGCCAGGTTTGGAGTGCTCTAATCAAGGCATAGAGCTCCTTGTCATATGTTGGATAGTTCAGTATTGCTCCACTTAGTTTCTCACTGAAGTATGCTATTGGACTCTTTTCTTGCATCAGCACAGCCCCAATACCTACACCAGAAGCATCACATTCAATTTCAAAGGTCTTAACAAAATTTGGAAGAGCTAGCTAAGGAGCATTAGTCAACTTCCCTTTTAGGTTTTGAAAGGCATCTTCTTGAGCTTTTTCCCAGTTGAAGCCCACGTTTTTCTTGATTACTTCTGTGAGAGGAGCTGAAATGGTGCTGAAGTCCTTTACAAACGTCCTGTAGAAACCAGCAAGTCCATGGAAGCTCCTGACCTCGCCCACACTCTTAGGACTTGACCAATCTCGAATTGCCTTGATCTTCTTCATCCACTTTGATTCCTTGAGCTGTAACAAAAAAACCTAAAAACACAAGTTGATCTGTTCCAAAAATGCACTTTTAAAAGTTTTCAAAGAGTGATTCTTTCCTAAGCACTTCTACCACAGATTTTAGGTGGTTCACATACTCATCAAAGCTCTTGCTGTAGATCAGGATATCATCAAAGTATACTACAACAAATCTACCTATAAAATCCCTCAAAACATGGTTCATTAGTCTCATGAAGGTACTAGGTGTATTAGAGAGCCCAAAAGGCATAACCAAGCATTCATACAATCCATGTTTAGTTTTGAAAGCAGTTTTCCATTCATCACCTTCTTTCATTCTAATTTGGTGATAACCACTTTTCAAATCTATCTTTAAGAACACACAAGAACCATGCAGCTCATCTAACATGTCATCTAGTCTAGGGATAGGATGGCAATACTTTACAGGGATATTGTTGATGGCTTTGCAATCAACACACATGCGCCAGCTCCCATCTTTCTTGGGCACAAGTAGAACTGGTACTGCACATGGCCTCATGCTCTCTCGGATGTGTCCCTTCTCGATCAGCTCGTCTACTTGTCTTTGGAGTTCTTTGGTTTCTTCAGGATTGGTTCTGTAAGCAGGACAGTTTGGAAGAGAAGCTCCAGGGACAAAGTCTATTTGATGTTCTATTCCACGCAAAGGAGGCAGTCCTTTTGGGTTCTCTTCTGGAAAGACACCACCATATTCCTGCAAAAGAAACTCAAGTTCACTCGGTAGAACCGGTTCAAGGTCAGAAGAAGACATTTGAGCACCCTTAAAAACAAACAGAAACATAGATTGCTGAAGACACAAAGCTTTTATAGTCTCACTGGTTTTGGCTAAGAGATGTTCCTCCTTCTTTTGTTTATCAGTTGGATCCTTCTTGGCCTCTTGTCGTCTGAGTTTGAGTTGAAGCTAATCCTCATGTACTTCTTGTGGAGACAATGGTCCAAGAACAATCTTCTTGTCTCTGTGAGTAAAAGAATGGTGGTTTGTGTATCCATCATGGATGGCCTTCTTATCATACTACCATGGCCGTCCTAACAAAATGTGACTGGAGTCCATAGGAAGAACATCACACACAATCTATCCTGGTATCTTCCAATGGTTATAGGGACCATCACTTGCTCTGTGACCTTCAGCTCACCATCTTCATTCAGCCATTGCAGTAGGTAAGGTCGAGGGTGTTTTCCAGTCATTAAGGCCAGCTTTTCTACAAGAGATTCACTAGCCACATTATTACAACTCCCGCCATCTATAACCAAACTGCAAACTTTATCATAAACAGTGCAACTAGTATGGAAAAGATTCTCCCTTTGATCATTTTCTTCTGGTTTGGTCTGAACTTTCAGTGATCTTCTTGTAACCAGAAGCTCTCCATGTACTGGGTAGTCTTTGGCTTCATCCTCAGACGCCTCTGGCGCCTTTTCTTCTTCAGAAACCGATTCACCGCTCTCAAGGAGGATCATGACCTTCTTGTTAGTGCATTCATTGGCATAGTGTCCAAACCCATGACACTTGAAGCACTTCACATCCATAGCTCTTGTGGATGGTGCCTTGCCCTTGTCAGCTTTTGTCTCCTCCTTTGGTTTCACAAAGACCTTATCTTCTTTGGGGTTAGACGATCTGAAGTGATTTCCATAGCTCCCTTTTGGTTGTGGTCTTCCTTTTAAGTTGCTGCTCAACGAGAATAGCCTTGTGGAGAAGCTCATAGATATCCTCATACTCCTACATCTCCAATCTGTCCTGTATGTCTCGGTTGAGTCCATCTTGGAAACGAGCCATAGTTGCATTAGCATCTTCTATGACTGCAGCCTTGATCATTAGGATCTCCATCTCTTGATAGTAGTCTTCTACACTCCGAGTTTCCTGAGTCAGCCTCCTTAGTTTCTGATGCACGTCTCTGTTGTAGTGGTTGGGAACAAAACGCTTCCTCATGATTGTCTTAAGCTCGAACCAAGAAGCAACCTGTGGCTCTCCAGTCCTTCTTCTAATGGTCGTTATCTTAACCCACCAATGAAGTGCATAGCCGCTGAATTCTGTTGCAGCAAGTGTGACCTTCTTGGTTTCAGAGTAATTTTGGCAATCAAACACAAGCTCCATCCTCTTCTCCCATTCAAGGTAGGCATCCGGATCATTCTTCCCACTGAAAGCTGGGATCCTGAGCTTGAGGTTGGCAAGACTATCATCAGGCCAGGTCCTTTGAGCATGCCATGTCTCTGTCCTGACTTGAGAAGCTGCCCTTCCAGACCTGGCTGATCTTACTGACCGTTCTTCTTCAGTGCTTCGTCCAGAAGAGGTATCTTGCTTATCTGTCTCTCCAGTGGCTACTCTTTTTCCTCTCCTCTTGCTCCTAGCATGCCTTCTAGCCTGCGAAGTCTGACCAAGAAAGTTATCAGTATTTTCATTAACAAGATTACTAGTTTGAAACCATTTTATGATCTCAGACATCATGGCCTCCATCTGCAGTTTGTTAAAGTTAACAGGAGCAGATTCATCAGGTTCAATGCTTCCATCAGACATGTTTCCCTGTTAAGAAACTAAACAAGAAATCTTAGCACAAATAAGAGATAGCCGAAGCCTCACTTGGTGTTTCTCTCAACTGTTTTCTCTCAAATTTGTTTCTGTGAAGTATTCTCAGTGATTCCAGGAGGTCAATTATCAAACAAACAAACTCAAAGCCAGAAGAAGAAATCCCAAAAACCCCCCAAAGAAAAAAAGATAGACAGAATTAAGAGTTGTTTTTATTTTGCAAGGAGCTTTACCACCAGAGACCGAATTTCTCTTCAGTCTGGCTGGATTTCTCTTCAGCCCTTTCAATTTCTTTTGATCGATTTTTTTTTTTGTTTTAAACTGATTGGCCCCCTTGCAGGTTACAACAGATAGAAAGTAAAGAACAGAAAGACAAACTTCAGAGAATTGCAGAGAATCAGAAATCAAAAGGTTCCCAAAAGAGAAGAGATGTGAATCGACAAACCCCTTTTGATCGGACACCCTCAAGCTGCTCTGATACCACTTGATGAGTTCCTGGTCAAGGAACAACCCTAGGATACTCTTGAGTGGCGATCTGGTTCGGTTTTGATGATGGTGATCGAATTGATGGATGATAGAAGGGGAAGGTTGGCCGATGGTAGAGATGGAACAATGGTTGATCTACGGAAAAGATCAAGCACTGAGTTGTGGTCTTAGTCCGTGACAGGCAGCCCCACTAGTGAACAAGACCAAGGATTATGGAAGATCACTCTTCAAGCCAAATTCGATGCCCAACAATTCAACAAAGGAATCACAAGTTTGTTAAGAGATTTTGATAAACAAAACTGATTAATTTTATTCAGAAACTTGCAAGGAGTTTATGTAGAAGAAAGGGAATACAAAGCACACTTAGAACTTGTAGAAATCGAAAATAACTTAGATAAAAACTAGGTGATCTTGAAGACTGAACAATTGAACAACTTGCTGGCATCTTTGACTTGGTTTGCTCCTGATGTCGAGTTTGGTTTAGTGCAAGCCAGGCTTATAATTGCTTGCTTCAATTGTCTGGTCTTTGATCTTGTTATGGGTCCATTGGAGAAAAGGAATGGGTCTTGGCCTTCTTTGGAACGGGCTGGAGAGAGTTGATCTTTGCTGGACTTAGTTTTGGATCGATCCATTCCATACTCGGGTCGTCCAGCTCCATAACTGTCAACCAGCTCGACCTCACTCTTGTTCAGCTCAACATCATCAGCTCCTGGTTCAATCTCGCCCAACTCGTCCTCATCTGCTCCTGATCCGGCCTCGTCCAGCTCGTCTTGGTCTGCTCTTGGTCCGGTCTCGTCCGGGTCAGTTCCTGATCCAGCCATGGTCATATCATAGTGGCTCCTACAAAGTATAACTTGGTCTCTAAAACCATATTCTTTCAAAAAATGTGGCAATAAGTATATAAGCTTCGGTCACTCATGCTTCTTTGCATGGTCAAAAACTCACAGCTCAGGAAGAGGAAGATGATGTTAGCTCATCTCTCTATATAAGATCTGTTTCTCAAGTGTACGTAATATTTATGTGATATGAATGGAAGCAAGTACTAGCATGAAAAGATTAACGAGTTCAATGTCGCAAAGATTTATGAAATAATAAAAACCATAAAAAATAAAATAAAAATACCACATGTCATTATTCTTCCCAAGGAGAAAAAGCCAAATTTATTATATAAGATTAATATCATTATTATTTATTTAAATTACTAATCTAATAAATAATTAAATAAAAGTCAGAAAACCATTAAAAGAGTGGTCGAAAATTCATCAAAAAATGATTAATCATTTTTGACCATTTTCTGACGTTTAGTTTTTGATGACATTTCTGACTTCTCTATGTGGTAAAAAATTACAATTTTATTTGATCAAAAAGTGGTCAAAATAGAGTATTTGTGACCAATTTTCAATATAAATGAAGGTGAGTAATTAAACTATTTCTTTGTAGTGTACTTTGTGGGAACCGAAGTTCGCACCGTCAATGTTTGTATAAATAAGGAAAGTAGGAAAACCTAATTTCCCTGAGGTCCCGGATCTCTGCGGAGCCAACGACAACTGACCAAATAGATGCGGAAAATATGAAAAGATAACAAAACAAATTTAGGGAAAACAGTAGATCTTATTCGCGTAAGAGCGTTGCGATCATTACAAGAGATTATAAAAGTTCTGGCCGCACAGGCTGTCAGCGAGTTACCTAGTTCTAGCGACCCAAAACCTTAAACCTAGTTGAGTCGCAGCTCGATAACAAAAGACGAAAAAGATACCAAAAATGTTTTTGATTGATTTCGGACTGAACCTTATTAAAGGCTACCTACGTACCCCTTTCGAGGATCAAGTCGAACGTAGTTCAATTGATAGAGATTGAAAAGAGATCAAACTGCCTAGGCGAGTTCGTCTAGTTATCGTGTGCCAGTCATAGAAACCGAACTTGTCGAGAATAAAGCCTAAAGTTTCTAAGTGCAGAGAATTCTTAATCTAGAAGAGTCCCCTTGTGCCTCTCGTCTTGAACTCCTTATATACTCTCCTCTAGGTCGGTTTACGCTTTCCCTTACTGCCCTTAAGCCACCATAGCCAAAAAATGGAGATATTCCATTTTCCCGATCTTCGTGATTATCCGCGGAAACTTTCCATTTATCTGCGGAACTTGACATTTATCCTTCCAAGCATAAACCGTCATAAGGTTTATGGGTTTTTAAGAAATCATAAGTGGCCTTCGAATCAAGTTTTAGGACTCTTTGAGCCGTCTTTCACTCGAAACGTTTATTACGGTTTCTTCGATAAAGACAGTTTTCCGCGGTTTTTGTCGTAAAACTAGACAGATGATCCCATTTGATCGAGAATCAAGAAATGGTTAATCCATGGTCTGCGGAAGGTTGTACTAAAGGGTAGTTGAGACTGCAAGATTTATGTTGTATTGACGTTTTGGAAAGTTTCGGATGTTACGCGAGGACCGTGATGTATGCATGTTTGGTCGCTATAACGGCCGAATCTTGGCTCGAAGTTCGGTCGCTATAACGACCGAACTGGTCTTGATGTTCAGTCACTATAGCGACCGAACTTGGCCTGGAGTTCGGTCGCTATAGCGACCGAACTTTGCTTGGAGTTTGGTCGCTATAGCGACCGAACTTGGCTTGGAGTTCTGTCGCTATAGCGACCGAACTTGGCTTGGAGTTCGGTCGCTGTAGCGACCGAACTTGGCTCGGAGCTCGGTCGCTATAGCGACCGAACTTGGCTCGGAGTTTGGTCGCTATAGCGACCGAACTTGGCTTGGAGTTCGGTCGCTATACTTTGCTCAGAGTTCAGTCGCTATAGCGAGGAACTTGGCTCAGAGCTCGGTTGCTATAGCGACCAAACTTGGCTTGGAGTTTGGTCGCTATAGCGACCGAACTTTGCTTGGAGTTTGGTCGCTATAGCGACCAAACTTGTCTCGCGGCTCGGTCGCTATAGCGACCGAGCTTGGTTCGATTTTTGGTCGCCAAACGCGACCGAGCCGTGTGCGTTCTTGGTCGTTTCTTAGTGACCGCGTTCTTAGCGAAAACATGATCTAGTCGTAGAATTCCTTGCAAGGATTCGAATTTGACGATATTTTTCGTAAAGATATCAGAGATGTATTTTTTTATTGAATGTTTCGATACAAACTTTGTCGTGACAGTTTTCGACCCCAACAACGATCGTTGAGTAGACAAGTTACGATGTCCACTCGACCATCGTCGAGTGGATTGATGCTCGAACCATTGGAGTTTGTTTTGACGTTGCGGGCAAATCTTTTCAATAATTTTATCGTAAAAATTAGTTTAAGTAATTTTTACGAGAATTATCTTTTTCGAGAAATATTTTCGAACGTTAATTTCGTCGTGACCGTTTTTGACCCCAACATACTTTCAATCTATGTTGAAAACAATTCAATTTTATTATATCTTAATTTATATCACTTAAAATTGTTTATTTTTACATTATTTCAATTTTTTCACAGATCAAAATATTTTTTACAAAATTTATAAATTATTTTTAAGATCAACTATACCAGAAGACTTCCCTAGACGTTTTCTAGACAACTTACAGTATCTCAGAAGACTTTCCAAAACTATATTCATAAAAATGAGTTCTGATTTTTTTTGTTTGGTCATATGAGACTTGTTGAATACGAGTTTGGTCGATCAAATGATAGTAAAATAAACTCGGTTTAGTGGGTCTTACAAAGACGTTTTATTAGTAGTATGTGAAACGAGGACGATTACAAAGAGATTTCGGAAAAGAAAGCGAACGTCGGAGCTTTGTTAAGCGCCGACGAGGACAGTAAGAGACTCGATCGGTTGCTAAACCCTAGATCTGTCCGTCAGTCTTATTGTCTCAATTTTCGGATCCCCTTTCTTGTTCCCCTTTATCTCCTTTTATAGCCCTCACTCATGACTCCTTCGTTCGCCCTAGAAGGAGTTCGCCCTAAGGGCCCAACCCCCAGTCTACGCTTAGTGGGCTTTTCGGTCGAACGGAGACCCAATTCAATCAGTGTTGACTTGAATGGTCGATCGACCACGGGACTGGGTCATCTTGACTGGGTCCGCGATGTTAACGGGCTGAATCTTGTTGTTCGACGGGCCTTGCGGAGGAATGCCAATTTCCTCTCCAACAGTGAGCCCCCCCCCTAGTCCGCTTGTGAGGGACTCGGTTCCTCAGTAGGGGAATGTCGAGAGTTGGCTTTGAGAACAATGGATTCAAGACGTATCGATCGGTCGATCGACCCTTCGTGCTTAGCCTGTATAGTATCAGTCGATTGATCTCTTGGTCGATCGATCGCATGGTATGCGACCGTTCGTGGGAGCATAACGATCGATCGACATGCATCTGAGTGTGATTAACGGTTATGATTCTCCTCTATCAATCGGGTCGACCTTCTCGTTGGCTTGCTCGATTTTATCCCGCCTATCTTGTCGATCGATTAGCAGGACCATTTGGAAGCGGTTTTCCAAAACCTATCGATTGGTCGGTACATATCCGGTCGCTCTTATCGATCGGGTCGCTCGATTCACGGATCCGTGCGTTGGTGTCTTAGATAAAATCGCCTTATCGTCCCGCTCGATCTCTTCATCGGCTCTCTCGTTTTGCCCTGTTGGCAACAAGCTCTAGCGTTCAATCGATAGACGGGGCTGCAGAATGGTTTGCCTAGCGCTCGATCGCTTGCTAAGGCATGTCGGTCGATTGATTGGTATGTACCATTCGTATTGCTTGGATTTTTCCGTTGATTGGCTCGCATCTAGTGATTATGTGTGCGGATTGACCGAGTTTTGCGCAGACAACGATGTTCGTTCGTACGAGAAGTGTAACGGGCTCCTAGGCCCAATAGATTTAATGATTGCACCCTGCCTCGGGTTCCGCGACCTCTTTTCTATAAATAGAGAGGAGATCTTCCATTTCTTTTATGTTTCTCTTCCAACTCAAAAAGGTATTCTCTCCTTTCTTCTTCTTCTTCTTTTATTTTTCTTCTTCTAGCCCAATTTTTTTTTTCTTTCCGGCCGAATTCGCCGATCTGCCGCCGCGGGTCTTGGATTGCCGGCGAATTGCCGATTGAGCGCTAGCGATGGCATCCGGCCAGAAGAAGCTCGCGAAATCCGAGAAGGGAAAAGGCCTGCAGATCGATTCGAGTCCGCCTAAGAGCTCTTCCCCGAAGCTCTTGAGTTCTGCGATTAGGGCTCTCCGAGGTGTAGCGGTCGATCCGATCGATCGAGATTGCTCCGCTATTGGAGTGGAGGGAGATCTCCGCGAGGCGAACGGCGGAGGAGCGGGCGATTCGGACGATGCCGGGCTCGTGTTAGCGCCTGGAGTCGGAGCTGCGGGTTGATCCGTTAGATCCGCCAAGACGATCGCCTGATGCATCCCGTTCTGTTATCGTCGTGGTGGTAGGGTCGAACAACTTTTAAAACTTACGCCGGGGCTCGTTCGTCCGTCTTCGCCGGAAGGGCAAAATTGGGGCGATGTTCTACCCACTCGATCGTCGGTTGGGAGTGTGACTCTTCTGTTGAAGAGATGTCAGGCGCATGGCGTTACTTTTATCATTCCGAGTTCTGACCAGCGGCCATGGACGCCTCCGGTTGGTTATCATTGCGTATATGAATCCTTCTTTGGGCGAGACTCCAGGTTATGGTTTCCCATCTTTTCATAAAGAAAGTATATGATATAATATATATTTTGTCTAAACATTTTTATAATAAAACTGATAATGATTATTTTTGGATAATAACAGATTAATTAATATATATATTGTTGGCAACTACAATTAATTAATAATTTATTTTGTTAATTTTAACTTGATATATATATACACACAAATCAGTTTTTATTAATTTTGGATAATAACATATTAATTAATATTTTAGATAATGATAATATATAATCAAATTTTCTTTACTTGATTATTATTTATGCAAGTTTACTTTTTATCTTTGGGTGATTTTTATTATTTTATATGAATATATAACTAACTACATTATGAATAAATCCAATTATTTAATCATTAAATATAATTATTCATTAAATGTAGAGAGACTCTAATTCCTCTAGTTTTTTTAATGTGATAGTTCAGACAATTTGCGACTAATAATATCACAATTTTATAATAGCGTATATTTTTTAATTAATTAAGTAATGCAATCTGTGAATTGTATCATGACCGGAACCAACCAATTGAGCAAGTAGATAATAATTTCATGCCATGTTTTAATTTTGAGTTCATACATTTTTCATTTACTTGCATTAACAAAAATGACGTCCGTAAGACCAAGAATTTACATGTACTCTGTAGGTTTTTCCTTTTAGCTATTGAGATGGAGAACTTAAGGTGGCCAGCGGCGGGAAAGTTTACCTTTGGGACTGCAAATAAAATAAAAATTAAGAAAAAACAAGTTGGAAAATAACAAACATATATAGAACATAGAACTTCTATGGTAGAAGAAATAATTCCAACTTACAAAACCTAGCTAGATCTAACGTAAGGAAAAATACAATAAAATAATAAACACTCCAAAACAAAGCTAACAACTACGAACAACTCAATTAGGTAAAAGCAAACAAAATATCTGAATAAACATAAGTCAAAGTAACGACACCCAGACAAAAAAAAAATAATTTTTACAAATGATAACCTAACAAAAAACACACATACTTTTACCAAAAAGAAAAGAGTACACATACTACAACAAAATCTGATTAAAGTGAATGGAATACTACATCACTTTAATCCATCAACCTTCTCGTGATTGGAGTAAGTTTGCTTAAGGAGATTGGACGACATCTTCTACGTCTTTACGCTCCTTGATTTAAAATCTTCTTCTTTTTTTTTTTTCTTGTTCCTGGACAAATCGAAGCCCTAAGTCCAAAAATTCATATAACAAAATCGTGATGCTAAAATCTAAAGGAAACTCTGTAAAAAAACACAAGATAAAACAATTATAATCCTTTGTAAATAAAAAACAAAAACAAAACAGGATTTAAGGTTCAATGTAGACAATAGAATCCCTATTATCTAGAGATCCCTCTTCTATCTCCATAGCCACTGGAAAACAGAATATAATGTTTTTTTTTGTAACACATAACAGGAAATAATGTTCAATATGAACAAAACAAGAAAGAATCACATAAGATATCAGAAGCAAAAGAAAGTCAACCAATATAATATAAACTAAACTAAAACCTTAACATATGTGAGATGAATAGGGTTTATCATAATATGAACCTTAGCCTTTCAGATAACCTAAAGAAAAAATATTTAGACGATGGAGAAGTTTCAAACTCGTGTAAAACAAAAAGTTAATAATTGGTTAAATACATATTATATCTCAGAAAACTAATAGTATAATCCACATAACTTAATGATTAACAATAGTATCATACAGACTTAAGTATATAATGATTATTATAGATAATTATTCATTAAGGTCAGTATTGATATTATTAGCCACTCTAACTTTTAACGTTAGAGCTCCGTTGCAAAAAATCACTTAGCAAATAATAATATAGATATATGATTTCACTAAAAATTCAAACAACATATATGAAATTGATTTTTTTAAAAGTTTGAATAATTGTTTGCATTGTGTTATACTTTATTGATAAGTTAAACATCTGAATATTTTTTTTTACCATTTCCTAACAAAATAACATTTGTATTTAGAGTTTTAATTATTAAATTATAAATAATTGACTCTGATCTAAATAACAGAATGTGTCCTTCAAGATACATGCTTGTATCATTTCTGCAACATTTTGATTTCCAAAGTATGATAATGCATGTGGAGGTATTTTAAAAAATATTGATACAATTTTCACTAAAGTACATTTGTGTTGGCTAATAAATGAGTTAAATAGGTTTGTCGAAGATATTTAAGAATGAATGACATATCATTAAGTCGTTATGTGTGAGTGGGGATAAAACATAGTAAGGTGACATGGTCATTGCAATGTCTATAAATAAGTTTTTTAGGCCTTACAAAATACTGCATTTCCCATCTATCGAGTGTTGAGCCCACATGCCAAAGTATGCATTAGGCCTATGGATAGTGCGGTTGGAATGTTATGAATTAAATCAGAGTAAAACTCAAACTTATATGTAGTCATGTGAGGATATACTTTTGGGTGAGGGCCTTTATGTGCAACAAAGACATTGCAGTTTGTGAGTGGAGGTGATTGTAACATCCCCATTTTTAGAAAAATGGTAATGCATGTAGAGAAATGTTTAAATTGATTTGAGTATCTATATTACGAAAGTACATTTTTCTTTTCGTCACTCCTCCGTAAAAAATTCAATATTTATTTATGCTTCAGCTTGAGAAATCATGGTATGAGTAACCTTTCATGAAGTGGTTTTTGGTACATATGAGCGATTACAAAACAAGGGAAAATTTAATGTAGGATTGTGGAGATTGTAAATAAGTTTTTCGAATCTTCCAAATTAACACAACAGTAGTCACACAAGGGTAGCATCCATGGGTAGAGAACATCTAAAGGCCCATTAATGGTGACATTTAAGACACTATATGTGGAATCATAACCAAATATTGACATGTGTGGATTCATGTGGGGTTACACCAACATGGTGAATGGGGGTGATTCTAATGTTCCAGTTTCTAAAATATGGTGATACATTTCAAGTGACTTAATTAAAGATAGTTAATTTCTCTGCTTATGTCACTAAAGTGCATTTATCATTTTGGTCCTTTTTTTAAAGAGAACTTTATAGTTACTTGTGCTCGTGTTGAAGTAATTTAAATATGGGTGACCTACTCGAGATTGATTTAGGTATCTCATAAGTGAGGACAAAACACAGTATTAAATTGTCTTTAGGTAAGCTTTATGAGGTTTCCAACATAGTGCACCTAGCATAGGGAAAGGATGGGGCCATGAACTGAGAGTGAGTTGGTGTTTAGGAACAGTTTTGGTCGATTCGTAAGAATTTTAGATAAAACAAACATTATGTCAAGGTTGTGGAAGACTAAATTTTCTGATGCGAATATAATACCATGAGTTGCTTGGAAGCAATTAGTGTATCCAGAAAAGGGAGGGAAAAATATTTGAGATCTTGAGATATTTAATAATGTTTTGTTAGCAATACAAGCATGGCGGCGGATCCTTAAAAACCCAAACCCATTTTTTTTAAGACTCTTGAAGGCTCGTTATTTCAATAATGCCTATGGCTTAGAAGAAGCACCAATATAGAAAAAGTCTTATGGTTGGTCATCAATCTTAGCATGGTTAGAGAGCTCCTAAAGAAGGGAATGCACTTCATTTCCAGTCAATCTATATGAGGATCATTGGTTACCAGCCACACCACCACCAAGGAACAACGTTTTCATTACAAGAGAACATATGTTTCTTGCCTGATACAATGGACATTATTATGAAAGTGGGAGATTCTCTGATAGTTATATATATATATATATATATATATAGGGATTTAATGCATGGCTAGTTTACATCTAACACATGAATCACATCCATACAAGGTGATTTGGTGTTATGATAAAACATGAGATTACTTTGGTAACTCAGGCTATAGAGTAGCGACAGAGTTAACTAGGTGTCCATTATATCCATTGAGGTTGCAATTACTACCTAAATTGAAACATTTTATTTAGAAGGTGTATCATCTGCTTTAGGTATGCAACAAGATTTAATACAAGAGGAATTCAAATGGACAAAACTTCTCAACTTGTTGTGCTGCTAAAGGAAGCATCAACCAATTTTTCACTTGTCCAATTTTGGAAACTACAAGGAGGCTCTCTTAAACTGCAAATGTCATTGTAACCTCATCAGGCAACTTGAAGCACAATGTACGTCATATCCTAAAATTCCAACTGACCTATTAGAGAGAAGAACAACATAAAATTTTCTTTTGGTTGAGCGAATAATATTGAAATCAAAAAGCAACCAGATTTTAAACAACAATACGTCAATCTGTTACGAGATGTAAGGTTGACAATGGAGTGGGTATGAATGGATAATAGAAACTGGCAGGGTCACATATGATACATGTTAGAGTAATCTCTTGGAGACATCCAACCCGTGGACTCATAAAGTGAAATTTTGATTCACCATAAATTACAAGAAAACAATCGACGATCATACTCATCAGAAAGTCTTTGGGGTCTTTTTTGATGAACATGTTTCTTCGAAAACTCACAAAGATCATTTTCAGAAGAATTTTTAGCATTTTCGATCGTGAATCCATTGGAAATTTCTGATCGCGACATCTTCGGGAACTTCTCGTCTAGAATTCACTGAATTAATTCCATTAGAAATTCAAAATGTTAAAAAAAGTTTGCAACAAAAAAATCAAAATGTTTTTAATTTTAAAATAATAAATTTAAAGTATATCAAAAATCTATATAATTTACAAATATATTTTTAATAATAAAAATATAGAATTTTAAAAATAAAAATAATAAATCATATCTAGATTCCTAATCTAACAACCTAATCTAACAAATCCTAAACTAACAAAAAGTTATTATAAATAACAATTAAAAATGAAAACAATGTTTAAAACATTTTTAATTAATTTTTTAATAAAAACTTTTTAAGAAAGTTTTAGAAAATGTTTGCCAAATTAGAAAAAGGAAAAAGTTTTGTAAAAAGTTTTTTATATTAAAAATATTCTTAAAATATAAAATCTATTGTATGATTGAAATTATTTTTATAAATTTGTAAAAATATAAATATCATTTTAAAATGTTTTTTTAAACATAACTAATTTAGAATCCAGAAAACTTGTATATATATATAAACGTTTTTCGTATTTGACACACACGATAAGTAATCTTAAAACTAACATCCAAATCCTAAAACTAACATTCAAATCCCTAAAACCAACCGCCTAACATAAAACTAATTTAACAGTCTAATCTAAATAAAAAACTTTCCTGATAGAAGGAGAGAGAGAGAGAGAGAGAGAGAGAGAGAGAGGAGAAGAGAGAGAGAAGGAGAGAGAGAGAGAGAGAGAGAGGAGAGAGAGAGAGAGGAGAGATATGGAGAGAGAGAGATGAGAGAGAGAGAGAGAGAGAGAGAGAGAGAGAGATGAGAGAGCGAGGATATGAGTATATATCTCGCGCTCATATTAGAGATAGCTCTTCTATGCTCGCGGCTCGATCTCTCTCTCTCTAGAGAGAGAGAGAGAGAGAGAGAGGTTGCTTTTTATATGTAACTCACTTCTTGCGCAAATGTCTGGCAAGTCCAACCTTGATTTTATGTTGTCTTTTGTCTTCCCTGGGACATTCAATATTGTATTCATGATGTTCTCAAAGAAATTCTTCTCTATATGCATCACATCGAGGTTGTGGCGCAGAAGAAGATCCTTCCAATACGGAAACTCCCAAAATATACTCTTCTTGTGCCTGTTGTGATGAACACCATAAGAATCAGGCATATTACCGGGGACATGCCAATTACCACCACGCGGAGCTGTTTCCAATGCTCCATAGTAATCGAGTTGCGCTTCAATTTGTTCTCCAGTTAGATATGGAGGAGGTGTGTCTCTGACAACCCTTTTGTGCTTAAACAATTTCTTGTTTCTTCGGTATGGGTTGCCAGCGGGAAGAAATCGACGGTGACAATCGAACCAACTTGTCTTCCTACCATTTTTTAGTTGAAACGCATCTGTCGTTCCATTACAATATGGACAGGCTAATCTACCATGTGTTGTCCATCCAGACAACATCCCATAGGCAGGAAAGTCACTTATGGTCCACAAAAGCATCGCTCGCATCGTAAAATTCGTCTTCGTTGAGCAGTCATACGTCCTCACTCCCGTAAACCACAAATCCTTCAACTCTTTTATAAGTGGTTGCAGGAAAACATCCAGAGACCTTTTTGGATGGTTCGGACCAGGTATTAATATGGTCAAGAATATCAACTCCCGTGAATTTCACATCTCCGGTGGCAGGTTGTATGGCGTAAGAAAGACTGGCCACAATGAATATTGTCTCCCTGACATTCCGAATGGACTAAATCCATCTGTGCATAAACCGAGATACACATTCCGGCTATTGCTAGCGAATTCCGGATATACTTTGTTAACATGTTTCCAGGCTCTTGCATCTGATGGATGAGTCATCTCACCATCCGTCTGAGTATGCTCGGCATGCCATCTCATCTTCCCAGCAGCCTGCTCTGATTGATACAATCTTTTCAATCTGTCTGTAATTGGTAGGTACCACATCCTTTGGTACGGTACCCTATTACGTCCCCGTCCTTGCGGCTTGAATCGTGGCTTCTTGCAGAATCAACATTCTTCTAACTTCTCATCAACTCCCCAGTAGATCATGCAATTGTTGATGCAAATGTCTATCATCTCCGAAGGCAACCCAAGACTATAGACCAGCTTCTGAATCTCATAGTAAGAACCAGCAGACTCATTGCCTTTCGGCAAATACTCTTTAAACAAGTCTGCCCATTCATTCATGCAACTTTCAGGTAGATTGTGATCAGTTTTTATATTCATCATTCTAGCAGCCAACGATAATTTAGAGAGACCTTCTCTACAACCACTATAAAGTGGCTGATTTGCCCCATTCAACATTTCATAAAACTTTTTGGCATCTATGTTAGGTTCTTCATCTTCGTCATTAGCTACAAATGCATCAGCTACCATATCATGAACCCTATCACAATCTACCACTACCATCTGCTCTTCCTGATGGTTATGTTCATTAAGCAAATGATGATCAACCAGTTCTTCCTGAAAGTTGCTATTACTACTACTAGCTTCATTCTGATCATAATTATAACCTTCTCCATGATGAAACCAGATATAGTAATTTGGCGTGAAACCTCTATTTATTAAATGCTTCCAAACATTTTCACGATTTCCTAATTTTGAATTATTGCATTTCTTACAAGGGCAGAATATCTTACCGCTTTCTTGGGCGAGCGATGTAGAATCTGCTTGATGCATAAAAGTCTCCATCCCCGTAAATTATTCTTTCGTCACTCTCCCGTTAGCATCTCTATGCATATACATCCACCTTCGGAACTCAAAAATATTCCCGGACATGGACATAATTTTTTTTTTATAATTTTTTTTTATTTGTTGGTGTGTCTAAAATGAAGTTCAAACGTCCATATTTATAGGAAATTTTCGAATCTGGTTGTTGAGATTAGCGAGAAATTAAGTACGAAAATATAATTAGGTGAAACAAAAAAAAAAACGTGTTTCAATTATTTCGTGGTTAATTCCTCGTCCAACTTTAACCACGTAAATACCAAGCTATATTTACGTCGACTTTACGAGGAAATCACTTTTCCTCGTAACGTCGACGTCATCCACGTAAAGCCGACGTCAATTTACGTATTCCTTACGAGGAAAAGCTATCCACGTTATTTAACGAGGAAATAACGTGGGCTTCTTTTTTCCTCGTGAGTTCATCGTAATGCCCACGTTATTTAACAAGGAAATATTTTCCTCGTTAATCTTCCTCGTCAAAACCCAGCTTTCTTGCAGTGGAACTACGTCCGACTTGATCCTCGAAAGGGGTACGTAGGCAGCCTTTCTTAAGGTCCAGTCGCAAATCTTAACAAAACCTTTTCCGCATTTATTCGGTCACTTGTTGTTGGCTGTCGCAGAGAATCTTGACCTTCAAGGAAAGTAGGGTTTTCGTTGCTTTCCTCCATTATTATTCATTAAAATCGACAGTGTGAATTTCGGTTCCCACACTCGGCGTGTGATAACTGAATATCGATCGATAGGTTCTGGAGTGTGTCGATCGATTTCGTTATCCTTCTGTCGATCGATTTTGTAAGGGCTGGGCGGATGTGGGGGCTTTGCTGCGAACTCCTCGTGAGTAAGTATCTTTTCGGCGTTGCACTCGTGAGTGGATTCTTCAAGGTCCATCGGTCGATGCTCGTCTGAGTCTATCATTCGATTTGAGTTGGCGTACATCGATCGATAGTCATGTCCGGACATCGATCGATACCAATGGTTCCCGCCAATACTCATGGAACTTTCGATCTGGAAGTCTCCCTCTTGCAGCTTCTCATGCTTCACCACTCTCCAAAAATCGTCTTCTATGATAGCATTGACGTTGTGGCCTGTTGCTTCTTCTCCAGTCCCTTTTACTAAGGCTTCTTGCTTCTTAACAGCTTCTCCTGTCTGAATCACTTGAGTCTCTAGTTTCTTCACATGAGTGCTCAAAGCATCAAGCTTTGTGTTCAAGGTGGTGTAGACAGCGTCGATCTTTCCATTGAAGTTCACCTCTAACTGCTGCTGGCTTTCAAGAACTTTTCTGAGCATGTCTTCTAGCTTTCCTTCTGGGGTTGGTGTGGGTGGCTTCATGTAAGATGAGTTTCCATAACTCCTATTGTTGTTGGGGTTGCTGCTGCTGAAGTTGCCTCTTTGTCCTGAGAAGTTTCTGTTTCCTTGGTTTCCAGATCTCTGAAATCCAGTTCCATTGATCCAAATGACTTCTCCTTCTACGTAGTCATCTTCTTCATCAGCTTCGGCATCCTCCACTGAGCAGATTTGCTTGTTTAGCAACTTCTGAACATTGTCAAGTGTAGCATGTACCTCATTTATCTGTTCCTTTCCAAGGAATGCTGCAGATCTTGCTTTTACAATGTTCTTCGTGCTGTTGCTGGATGCCAAGTTGTCTATTAGCTTCACAGCATCTTCAGAATTCCTTGTGGTGAAGTTGCCTTCACTTGCAGTATCCAGAGCCATCTAATATTTCAGCGCGATGTCTCTGAAGAAAGTGCAGAGCAGTTGCACCTTGTTGAATCCATGGTGTGGACAATCTCGCTGGTAAGACTTGAATCTGATACAGGTATCCTTGAATGACTCTCCAGGCTCCTGGTTGAATGTAGCAATTTTCCTCCTTAAGTCTTCAGCGCGCCCATCATCAAAGAAGTTACGCAAAAATGCGTTTTTGATGTCGCTCCAGGATGTAAGAGATCCTGGTGGTAGCTGCTTAAGCCACTGTAAAGCTTCTCCAGATAAAGAGTGCTTGAAGAGCTTACAGAGAAGGTAATCCACGGGGACTCCATTGGCTTTGATAGCAGATATGAGATCCTCGAACCTCTCCAGATGGTCCATGAGATGCTCATTGGACAGCCCACAGTAGGGTGTCTGTCCCACAAGGGTGTAGTACTGCGGCTTGAGCTCGAAATCGCCTCTCTGAATAGCAGGGGGACGAATGGCTGATCTGTTGGTGTAGAACTGATATGGACGGTTGTAGTCAGCTAGTGTTCGAGCAGCCTCTCCTACAGCTTGAACAGCTCCTGTAGGTGCAGTTTCTGGCTCAGGGATTACTTCATTCTGAGCATTGAGCTTCTGACCTGCTTCATTACGAAGGTGACCTTCTTGGTCACGCAAGTCTCCATTCTCATCTCGTGTGAGAATAATCAGCACAACCATGACTCGCGGAACAGTATCGATCGATATACGGTGAGGGGTATTGATCAATGTCGGATGAAACGTGTCGGTCGACAGTGAAGTAGTGTCGGTCGACAGGAAGGTGCAAGTATCGGTCGACGAAGACGGCGTCTCGGTCGACAGTGGTGCGTCGGTATCGGTCGACAGACAATTGTTGATGTCGGTCGATGCGGAACAGATTTCCTTGCGGATTGAACGTTCCAAGCTAGCAGGGTCTTCTGAGAACAAAAGTTGAGATGCCTTATTACTTCTAGTACTGCTGGGCATGTACCTGAAAAAACAAGAAAAAAATTTGTGTCAGAAAACAAATTAAAGTAAAAATAACCTAGACCTAATCAGATTAAATCTAATTGTATCAAAGCTCCCCGGCAACGGCGCCAAATTTGATATCACTCAAATGTTTATCCCTAAGAAGTTACTTTACTCTCTCAAATAAGAGGTTCAGTTGTAGCACTTAGGGGTCGAATCCACAGAGAGCTAGTGTATAAATAAGAAGCAATCTTAGTGACTATGCTAGGTTGAAAATGGTTTAAAGTAAAATGCAGGTTTTTGAGTAATGGTAAGATTTCTCAGCTTAAAGGTTTTGGTATAAACAATAAAGAAAAGTAGTTAGATTCAGAGTAGGTATTCAGGAATTCAGGATTATAAATACTATAAATGCTAACAAGATGCTTGCATGATATGTCAGAGCTCAACACTATTAAATGAATCCATTAGCTCTAGCAATATTTAGACCATCTATTACTTAGATGCTCAATGGTGTTTGCGGTCAGCTATATCGCCGACAGTATCGATCGAATATTCGATAGGAATATCAACCAATACACCTCTAGCTACGTCGATCGATTACTCTATAGGAGTATCGATCGATATGGCTCTAAGCATAACTTATGTGCGAGTTGATACAGTGCTCACCATGATCTTAGATCAGTTTTCGCTTGTCTCAAGAGGGTCATAGCATGTTTAGGATGTTATCAGGAATTGTATTAAATGAATAAGACAATCCAAATTCATGTTCTAGGTAGCTAATCTAGAAAAAGCATTAGTGAACAATCCTAACAATAAATATCACAACTATAGCAGATGTAGGTTGGGGCTAATCCCTCATATCCTATTTAAACCCTAAATCTAACAAGTGAATCTACTCAGACATTGCTAAGTGATTCATAGTAACAAGGTAATAATAAGAGTTCATAGATCTATTAGAGGAATGAACACTTAAGTTCGAATCACAAATATCTTTGGATCTTTCCTCTAGATCTAGAATCCTATAACCTTTGTTAACAAGTAAAAAATTAAGAACTGAATAGAACTTTATTGAAACTTGCAAGGTAATGAAACAATGGTAAAAGAAATGTGTAGAAAAGATGGTGGTAAAAGATCTCTTTTGCCAAAACACTTAAGCACATATAAATATGAGTTCATTAGGTTAAAAACTCGTCAGGGGCAATCTTGTAAAAATGTGATGTCGTGGGCTTCAAGTTTGGCCAAGTCCAACTTGTCTTCTTTCGCCGCTCGATATCGATCGATAGTACTGGATGTACATCGATCGATTATGATCTCGATGTATTGTCCTTCGGCAAATGTGTGTCGATCGATAGCACGGAATGTGCATCGATCGATGTGTAGCTCCGGATGTCGACCTCTGGTCTGATCTCGGGTGAACTCTTCTTTAAGCTCCAAAAAGGCACCTAAAATATCAATTTTCTCCAAAATGCTCCTGAGCCTGAAAACATACCTAATAGACTCCAAAACATAGATAATAGTAATAAAAATACTCATATACCATGGCTAAAAACGGGTAAAATCCATGGTGTATCAGGGTGAGTCATTCAGGAATTGCCAAGTTGTTGGATAGATGAATATGGTTGCTAAGCTAGGATATGGTATAATGTACTTCTGTAGTTAAGAGATATTAGATGTGGCTTGCAACAAAGTAGAGGTGATAATTTCAAGTTAAGTTTTGATTGAGTCCCTGCTGTTTCAAAACCTCTTTCAGAGAGACTGCCTGTTGTTTTTGCTTGAGGACAAGCAAAAGGGTAAGTCTTTATAAAGGTGTTCTTATTAGGTATATATTGGAGTCTATTAGGTATGTTTTCATGCTCAGGAGCATTTTGGAGTAAAATGATGTTTTAGGTGTCTTTTAGAGCTTAAAGGAGAGTGCACCCGAGCTAACCATAAAACCAGCCCAAGAGGTCGATATTCAGAGTTTAACGTCGATCGATACTGTTGGGGTCAAAAACGGTTATCTCGAAATCTACGGCTAAAGATCCTTCCAAACTCGAAGATTTCCCGCACCCGACCTGGCGCCGGCGGCACCCCTGGCGCAGGCTGGCCTGGCGCCGGCGGCACCCGACCTGGCGCCGGCGGCACCCGTCACGCGGGCCGGCCTGGCGCCGGCGGCACCCGTCACGCGGGCCGACCTGGCGCCGGCTGCACCCCGGCCTGGCGCCGGTCGACGGCCCTCGTCCTGGTCTCGGTCCCATTGTGTTCGGTCTGATCCCATCTTGGCATGTTCGGATCAATCCTCGTGAGTTTGGTACAATCAAGGCTACGGAATAAACATCTTTCGATTCGGTTGGAATCATCCTCGATGTTTTACGATAGAAACTAGAGGGATTGGATTTCTCGTAGAAGACATCGTATAAAACAAAGATCGATTAACTTGAACATCAATCCTTTAAGCTATACGGTTTATTCTTCGAGAAAGATCGTCTTTCCGAGAACTCGTATAAAACGTTTAACGACTTAAGACAAGTCCACAGACTTACTTACGATTTTTCAGAATTCAGGCCCAATAAGGCTATGACGGTTTATCCGATTTCCCAAAACGTCGGATAAACATCAAGTCACCGGAAGATAGCGGAAAACTCGAGGATAATTACGAAGACCGACGGAAATGGAACATTTCCTCAAGAGATAAGCTTGGGCCCAAAGGCGAGGTCCATCATCCTAAGGCAAACCGACCTTGGAGTGGATATATAAGGAGAGCAAGAGTAGAAGAGGAGGGGATCCGAAAATTAGACTTAGAGCATCCTGCTAGCTTAGAAGAACTAGGGTTTAGGTGGTTAGACTAGCGGAGCAATGTTGGGGTCAAAATCGGTCAATGACGAAATCGTCACCCGAAAATCCTCGAAAGAAAAGCCAAGCGACGATCAAATCCAAGAAACGGGTCGTCGCTCGATAAAACTCACGGAAGGCTCGTCCACTCCCATCTGGCGCCAACGGCGAGGGTCCTGGCGCCCATCCGTGCGATCATCTCATGATCTCGGGCAATGGCGGCATCTTGGTCCCTTGAAACCCATGTCTGGATCGTCCGAGACCTACAATGAGTCTTCCGTAAAGCCTTCCCGATTGTTTAAAAGATTCATCTTTTAACACATCTAAAGCTCGAAGCCACATTGCTCGCATCCTCGACGACGGAAAATCTACAAATCCAAGTCCATCTCAAATCCCGATACTCGTGGAATCTCGTTGGATTAGAAACGATTATTTCGAAATCTACGGCTAAAGACCTTCCCAAAATCAAAAGATTTCCCGCAAACGACTGACGAGGGAAAGATCGAACAACGAAAAACTCACAGACGGCAGGACGGCCTGGCGCCGGCAGCACGCGGGACGCGGGCTGGCCTGGCGCCGGCGGCACCCCGGCCTGGCGCCGGCAGCACGCGGGACGCGGGCCGGCCTGGCGCCGGCGGCACGCGGGACGTGGGCCGGCCTGGCGCCGGTGGCACGCGGGCCGGCCTGGCGCCGGCGGCACCCGGCCAAGCGCCGGCGGCACGCGGGACGCGGGCTGGCCTGGCGCCGGCGGCCCGCGGGACGCGGGCTGGCCTTGCGCCGGCGGCACCCCGGCCTGGCGCCGGCGGCACGCGGGACGCGGGCTGGCCTGGCGCCGGCGGCACCCCGGCCTGGCGCCGGCGGCACGCGGGACGCGGCCGGGCCTGGCGCCGGTGGCACCCGTCACGCGGGCCGGCCTGGCGCCGGCGGCACCCCCGGCCTGGCGCCGGCAGCACCCATCGCGCGGGTCGGCCTGGCGTCGGTCCGCGGCCCTCGTCCCGGTCTCGGTCCTATCGTGCCCGGTTCGTTCCCATCTTAGCTTGTTCGGATCAATTTACGCAAGTTTGGTACGATCACGGTTATTCTGGAACACCACTATCTCGACTATACGAGGAATTAAGGTTCCTTCGGAAACACCGAAACCTCCAAAGACCGTCGTTTCGAAAAACCGTAAAAACGCCTAAACGGCCCAACGTGGCCAAAACGGCCCACGTACGATTTTCCGAAAAGGAAGGATAACTATGACGGTTTATCCTTATCCTCACATAAGAGATAAATGTCAAGTTTCCAGAAGATAAATGTCAAGTTTTCAGAAGATAAATGTCAAGTCTTCCGAAGATAAATGTCAAGTTTCCCGATAAACACGAAGATGGACGAAAATGGAAAAAGCCTGATTCAGCCCGCGAGAAGATAGACCGTCTTAAGGGGAGTATATAAGGAGAGCTTTGAGCAAGAAGCAAACCAGATCAAAAACTTTCAAGCACTTAGCACTTAGAGCGATTTAGCATTCTTTTCTGTTTTCACTAGCGAGCTGCGACTCAACTAGGATAGACTTAGGCAACTAGACTAGCGGACTCCTCGACAGCCCTTACGGCCAGTTTCTTTTCTTGTTGTACACGCTCAAACGAGAATTCAGAAATAAGATCTCTTTCGCTCAACTTTTTCGATTTCTATTTTTCGCAACTTTATCTGATTGTTTCGTGTGCCGCCCAGCAGTTATCCGGGACCTTCAAGGAAGATCGGGTTAACTCGGTTTTCCTCCATAAAACTTTATCGGAAATTGACGGTGTGAATTTCGGTTTCCACAAGCAAGGCTTAGGACGTTTGGCTGTCTGTGACTCTATCTTTTTCTTTAATCGCAAATCTCTCTGTCTTTCGGAGAATCCTTGTACTCGTTTCTTTCATCTAATAAAACGCCTTCGGGCAAATATTACAATTCCCATCTTTGTCTTCTGTTTACTTTATCGATTTCGTGTGGCAACGCAGAGAATCCGGACCTTCAAGGAAAGTCGGGTTTACTTGGCTTTCCTCCGCAATCTTATTTATCGGAAATTGACGGTGTGAATTTCGGTTCCCACAGTTTGGCGCTAGAAGGAGGGGGGGACGGATTCTCTAACTCGAAAAGCCACCAATCGATCGAAGTTCAGTATGGCTACTTCGTCAGTCCGCAACATTGTATCTTTCGAGGATCGAGCAACGGCTAGTATAGCCAAACCTCACAACAATCTCCTCGTAATAGAACTTACGATCCAGGGTATTGACGTAGCAAGGGTATTAGTCGACACCGGGTGCTCGGCTAATATTATCTATAAAAGCACCCTCGAGAGGATGGGCGTCAATCTAAGCATCCTTACAGATGACCCCAGCCCAGTATTCGGACTCTCAGGGCAAGTTATGACCCTCGGTTCGACTGACCTCTCAGTCAGAACCGGGAGCGTCGCCAAAAACGTGGAATTACTGGTGATCGATGGTCCAACATCATACAACGCGATAGTTGGAACACCCTGGCTAAACTCCATGAGAGCGATCCCATCGACATTCCACCTGTGCATCAAGTTCCCGACACCTTTCGGGGTCGAAACAATACATGGTAGTCACGGAGCAGCGCAAATCTACCTCGCTACCGAACTAAAACGGAAAAATTCCAAAATCGAGACCTCTCGGAAAAAGCAAACGATTCACGATTCGCCGGAAACTTTCTGGCAGTCCCAAAGAGCTGAGGCCCTGGAAGGGAAGCGTGAACCAACCTGCGAACCGATGGTCTCAATCTGCCTCGACGATTCCTTCCCGGAACGGTGCGTCGAAATCGGAGCCAACCTCCGCGAACCGATAAAAGCAGAGCTCATCGCATGCCTCAAAAAGAACCTCAGTACGTTCGCTTGGGCTGCGGAGGACATGCCCGGAATTGACATTAGCGTAACATGTCACGAACTTAACATCGACCCGACTCACAAACCCGTAAAGCAAAAGAGACGAAAGCTGGGACCTGAGCATGCCACCGCAGTCAACGAGGAAGTCGAAAGACTCCTCAAAGTAGGGTCGATAACAGAAGTCAGGTATCCGGACTGGCTTGCCAACCCTGTCGTGGTAAAAAAGAAGAACGGCAAGTGGCGAGTCTGTGTCGATTTCACGGATCTGAATAAAGCCTGTCCAAAGGATTGCTTCCCGCTCCCACACATCGACCGACTGGTCGAAGCAACCGCGGGAAACAAGCTTCTGTCATTCATGGACGCTTTTTCCGGATACAATCAGATCATGATGAATCCCGACGACCGCAAAAAAAACTGCATTCATCACAGACCGCGGAACGTATTGCTACAAGGTAATGCCTTTCGGTCTTAAAAACGCGGGTGCAACATATCAGCGACTCGTCAACAAAATGTTTGCCGAGCAACTCGGAAAAACTATGGAAGTATACATCGATGATATGCTCGTAAAATCTCTTGACGAACACGATCATATAGCCCACCTAGAGGAATGTTTTGCACGACTCAACCAGCATAACATGAAACTCAACCCGGCGAAATGTAGATTCGCGGTGGCATCGGGAGAATTCCTCGGATACCTCGTAACGTATCGCGGAATCGAGGCCAACCCTAAACAAATCGACGCACTGATAGAGATGGCCTCCCCGAGAACCAAGCGAGAAGTCCAGAGGCTAACCGGAAGGGTCGCGGCTTTGAACCGTTTCATCTCGCGCTCCACGGATAAGTGCCTACCGTTTTACGAAACATTGAAGGGAAACAAGAAGTTCGAATGGTCCGAGCAATGTGAAAAAGCTTTCCAACAGTTGAAACATGACCTGGCCACTCCACCAGTCCTCGCAAAACCAGTGGAAGGTGAACCTCTTTTCCTCTATATCGCAGTTTCCGCAACGGCAGTCAGTGGCGTCTTGATACGAGAAGAACGCGGCGAACAAAAGCCAATCTTTTACGTAAGCAAGACGTTACTGGGTGCGGAAACTCGATACCCGCTAATGGAAAAATTAGCATTCGCCGTCATAACCTCGGCAAGAAAACTAAGACCATATTTCCAGTCTCATACTATAGTGGTTCTCACCACGTTCCCGCTGCGGATAATCCTGCATAGTCCGAGTCAATCCGATAGACTCGCAAAATGGGCAATCGAACTGAGTGAATACGACGTCGAATATCGCCCAAGGACATGTGCAAAGTCCCAAGTACTTGCGGATTTCTTGGTAGAGTTACCCACTAGAAGCATGACTAACGAGGAACCAAACTCGACTTGGGTTCTCCACGTCGACGGATCTTCATCCAAACAAGGATCCGGAATCGGAATACGACTCACCTCTCCTAACGGGGAAATCCTAGAACAGTCTTTCCGATTGGCTTTTCATGCTTCAAACAATGAGGCAGAATACGAAGCACTCGTTGCAGGCTTGCGGCTGGCCCACGGGTTAAAAATCCGTAATATTCACGCTTACTGCGATTCTCAGTTAGTCGCCAATCAATACAGCGGAGAATATGAGGAAAGAGACGAAAGGATGGACGCATATCTGAAACTCGTCCAAGAACTGGCTCGAAATTTCGACCAGTTCACCCTGACCAGAATTCCTCGCTCGGAAAACGTCCAGGCCGACGCCTTGGCTGCCCTCGCCTCAAGCTCAGATCCAGGGCTCCAAAGAGTAATCCCGGTCGAATTCATCGAGCATCCAAGCATCGGACCACCGGTGGTCGTCAATCTAATCCGGGAAGAGATTGAAGATGCGGAAGAAGTCGAGGATCAACCGGAAGCGGATGTGAACCCAACCGAGTATGGCTGCGACAGCCCTTGGATAGAACCAATCCCAGCCTATATCGTGAATGGAACCTTACCCGCCGAAAAATGGGCGGCTCGTAAAGTGGAAAACCCAAGCGGCACGGTACGTCACGATAGAGGGAGAAATTTATAAGTGGTTCGGGGAGTGTGTGTAATCGCCGGTTGGCGAGTTGCCTACGTACCTTGTTAGGGATCAAGCCATCGTAGTTCTTTGAACACGGTTATCGTTAGTGGTAGTATTTTTTGAGGTGCATCGCATCCAAGTTCTCGGGATTTGACGTCTTGCATATTTGCGATTTGGTAGATATGGTCGGACTACTTTATGACTTTGTACGGTCCTTCCAGTTGCTCCCAATTTTCCTGCGTTTCGTTCGGCAGTGTTTGGAAGACTTTGCGTAGACTAAATCGCCTTCTTTGAACCTGCGATGGCGTACGTTTGAGTTGTGTACCTTGCGCAGCGTGCTGGTAATTCTGGATTCGAATGAGTGCCTGGTCGCGGCGTTCCTTGATGAGATCGAGATTGTCCAGCATCATAGCGTCATTTAAATCCTCTCTTTCGGGGAGGAATCTTCTCCGTACTCGGGGAATTCTACTTCCGCGGGGATCATACATTCCGTTCCGTAAACGAGGGCGAATGGAGTTTCACCTCGTAGCCCGTTTGGGTTGTACGATCGAACCAAAGAACTCCTTCGAGCTCCTCTGCCCATCGCCCCTTCTGGCGTCTAGGCGTTTCTTGAGCACCAAGGACGGTTTGTTGATGGTTTCTGCTGTCCGTTGCATTGCGGATATTGGGAGTGACTTTGTAAGTCGTATATTCCATTTTCGCAGAATGCTTCGAATCGAGCAGAGATAAATTGAGATCCATTATATGTTACGATTGAACGGGACCCCATGTCTAGTTATGATATGTTTCCAGACGAAGTTCTCGACGTGTGTCTTTGATACTTTCGTAGGATTCTGCTTCTACCCATTTGGAAAAGAAATCCGTAAGGACTAGGAGGAAGCTCTTTTGTTTGATGGGTGCATAGGTCCGACGATGTCCATGGACCATCGCATGAAAGGATAGGGGGACGAGATTGAGGAGAGGATCTCGCGGGTTGATGGATTGTTGGAGCATGCCTTTGGCATTTTCGCACTTCCGGGCGAACTTCTCGCAGTCTTTACACATGGTTGGCCAATAATAACCGTGGCGTTTGATTTTGATCGCGAGAGATCTTCCGCCAGAATGATTTCGATGATCCAAAATGGACCTTTCCATGACTTCTCTCTCCGCCCTTTCCCTTCTGCGCTGTCATGAGAGCGACCAGAGAAAC